>JAODAL010006115.1:0-136746 GCA_025379985.1 Phyllomedusa bahiana
AAAATAAAGTATTAGTAAATCAATCTAAAATGAATGTAGATATGAAAAATCCTAAAATAAAAAAACCCCGTAAAAAAGGGTTTTTTTAAACCTTTTTTTGGGGGGCCCAATCCTTAATGAGAAAATCCAATTGCCTTCGCTTAACAATTTTACGGGTAGCTGAGTTGTCTTCAATATAATTTCTTAGGATCAACTTTTTAAATTTCAATATCCCATGTTTAGCTATGGAAAAAGCCTGGCAACAACTTTCACCATAAGTTTTTTTCTCGTTTTTTGAAGTTCTGTCACTTTTTGGTATTGTTTGCTTATTAAATGTATTTTTCAAACGGGGGTTCATTGAGTCTGACCTTTAATGACTAAAATTTGCCCCTAAATATAACACTCACCGGCCACTTTATTAGGTACCCCATGTTAGTAAGGGTTGGACCCCCTTTTGCCTTCAGAACTGCCTCAATTCTTGTGGCATAGATTAAAAGGGCTGGAAGCTTCCCCCAGGATTTTGGTCCATATTGACTGATGGCATCACACAGTTCCGCAGATTTTTCGGCTGCACATCCAGATGCAAAACTCCCGTTCCACCCCCCAAACCCCCAAAATGCTCTATTTTATTGAGATCTTGATGGGGGGCCATTTGGTACAGTGAATCTTTTTCCATGTCAAGAAAACCGTCTGGTGATTCCAGTTTTTGCATGGCGCATTATCCTGCTGAAATAGCCTAATGTTGGGTCGTGGTCATAAAAGGGATGGACATGGTCAGCAAAAATACTAGTAGGGTGTGGCGTTTTCAACGTGCTCAATTGTACCCAAGGGGCCCCAAAATGGCCCAAAAAATATTCCCCACACCATGAAACCCCACCCCCACCTGAAAAGTTGATACAAGGCCCGGAGGATCCATGCTTTTATGTTGTTGCGCCAAAATTCTGACCCCTACCATGAATATCGCAGCAGAAAACGGGGTCATCAACCGGGGAAGTTTTTCCAATCTTCACTGTCCAATTTTTGATGAGCTTGGCAAATTGGAGCCTAGTTTCCTGTTCTTACTGAAAAGGGTGGCAAACCCCGTGTGGTTTCTGCTGCTGTACCCTTCCCCAAAAATTCGCCGTTGTCGTTAGAGACTCTTCGCCTACCCTTGGTTTTTAAGGTGGCTTTTTGAGTACGTTGCCTTTCTATCACCCCGAACCCGTTGCCCATTTTCCTTTTACCTCTGGCATAAACAAGGGATTTCCCCACAGGACGCCGCTCACTGGATGTTTTTTCTTTTTCGGACCTTCTTGTAAAACCCTAGAGTGGTTTGCGTGAAAAATCCCCGGAATCCCGCGTTTCTGAAATATCAGACCAGCCCCTTTGGCACCAAAAAACCATGCCCGTTTAAAGGCACTCAAATTACCTTTCTTCCCCCAAAATAATGCTCGGTTTGAACTGCAGGAGATTGTCTTGACCATGTCTACATGCCTAAATGCACTGAGTTGCCGCCATGTGATTGGCTGATTAGAAATTAAGTGTTAACGAGCAGTTGGACAGGTGTACCTAATAAAGTGGCCGGTGAGTGTATATCCACAAGAACATTTAAGCATATAAATGACACCGCTGCTATCACAAGTATGGAATCCCTTGATTTTAATAGCATGTCCCTTGGTTGGATGGCATAATAGAATCGCCCTTGATAATGGATGAGCAATTCTGACACCCGAGACATCAAAGGTGCCGGTTCTCGCACTCCTAAAAACAGTCTGGACTTTTTTTGCGGGTGTCATGTTTTTTAAGATCAGAGGATATCAATTGCTGCACAATGGTTCTCCCTTTTTGGTACACCCAAACCGGGGTATATCTATATTGGAAGATTTTGCGGTCAGATGAAAAGTATTGTCATCTGTTTAGAGATACCCCGGTTTGTGTGTACCGAAAAGGGAGAACCATTGGGGAGCAATTGATATCCTCTGATCTGAAAAAACATGACGATCGCAAAAAAAAATCCAGACTGTTTTTGGGAGTGCGAGAACCGGCACCCCTTTGCATGTCTCAGGTTTGAATTGCTCATCCATTATCAAGGGCGATTCTATTTGCCATCCAACCAAGGGACATGCTTTTTAAAATCAAGGGATTCCATACTTGTGATAGCAGCGGTGTCATTTATATGCTTAAATGTCCTTGTGGATATATATATGTAGGACAAACTATATGATCAGTAAAGGTCAGACTCAATGAAAAACCGTTCTGCTATCCGTACATTTAATAAGCAAACAATACCAAAAAGTGCCCAGTACACTTGCTAAAGACGAGAAAAAAACATATGGTGAAATGTCTGTTGCCAGGCATTTTGCCATAGCTAAACATGGATATTGAATTAAAATGTTGCATCCTAGAGAAAGTTTATGTAAAGATCAAACTCAGCTACCTTTTAAAATTGTTAAGGCGAGAGGAAATATTGGATTGTCTCATTAGAGGCATTGGCCCAAAAGGGTTAAATGAAAACCTTAATTTAGGGGTTTTTCTTATGTTTCTAGGTATTATTCTATAGTCTACTTGCATGTTGATGTGTATTTACTAATACTTTATTTTCTGCTTTGTATCAAATGTATTGTTGTTGGTTTTTAATTGTATATAAGTTAGACCAACCCCAGTGATCGACGTGCTTGAAGGAAGGGAGGAGTCATCCCCGAAACGTCCACGAGTTACTCTGTCCTGCCGATTGCCGGCGTTTCATTGCTCCTGTGCTAAGGAGCAGCGCCATGAAAGGATCTGAACGGCAGGCTATGCCCCCAACAAATATGCTGAGTATATGCTTTACTTTATTCTGGCAACGACTGGGACATACTGTATATCACGGGTCAATGTCTGCTTTTTAATGAAATTATTAAAGTTTACAGTTTTATGCACTGGCTCGATCTATATTGTTTACAAGGGAAAGAGGTTGATGGCAGTAGACAGATAAAGGGGGTGAATACAGGGGAGAGAAAAAAGATTATTCCCCCAGCAAGGGGTTGGGGAGTCCAGCAAGTAGTTTCAGGAAAACAGAGATGGAGATTAATGAGGCCAGGAAAAACATGGTGGGTGAGTGTGGTAGGTTGTGAAGCTGTTAATAGTAAAGTAAAGTATTACTAGCTGTTACCTTTTATGCATTCCTTGTTCATTCCTGGTTTAATTCTGGTTTTAATTTATCCTTATACATAGAAACGTCCATACTTTGAAAAAGGATAAAGGAGGCCGGAGGTCACAAAATACGAGGCAGGCAATTTAACAGGCGAAAAAACCCTAATCAAAACCAGGTGGAAAAAGAGAAGGGATGAGTTAAGTCAGCTAATTAAGTTGGGGGGGAGTAATTAACGAAAGTAAAATGACAAGATATGATACAATGTTCACACACACAGCAGGGAATGTGAATAGCAAAACTGAACTTGTATAAACAAATCATAAGCATACCAAAAGTTTAAAGAGGGAAAGCAAAGCACATACAGTACAATCAGAAAAAATCGAGGTTGCTCTGGGTAAAATTTTTTCATGCGAACATCCGTGAATAACAGAAGAAAGGATGGTCATGTCAGGTAGTGTTACTCTCCTTTTCCTCCTAAACCTGAGTAAGCACGGCACCAAACCCTTTAAGATTCCTATTAGTTTGTAATATAAATGGCAGGTGATAGTATGTGTAGACCAGTAAAGGCACTTTGGCAGGATTTCTTCAAGGTTTGGAAGGCCTATTCTATCACCTCATTCCAATGTAGGAATCTTTTCTTCACTTTTTCAGGAGGAGCTCACTAAAATAACTGGTGCAGCGGTGTTGCAATCTTTGTAAAGTAATGAATTGCTGGTAGTAGCTAACCAAACCAAGAAAGGCATGGGGATCGTTGTTTGTGGATGGAGTGGTGCACCTCCTCTACCATAGCATCCACAAGTTGTACTTCCTGTTCAGAGACAAGATGTCCCAAGAACTCTTTATTCTTCCTGAACAGATGACATTTGTGAGGCTTTCGCTTCAACCCATGTGTATCCACGCATCTCAGGACCTCATCCAGAATGCCATCATGCTCCTCCATGGTGGCAATGTATATCATCGAGGTAGATAAGACATCATTCATGATTTAAGTTCCCCAACCAACCCATCACCTCGGAAAATGGAGGGGCATTCCTATCCAAAGGTTTTTCCTGAGCTCGAAAAGTCTCAGCGTGATAAAGGCAGTGTTCTCCAGCAATGCCCACTAGTGAGATCCAATGTGGAAAAGAACTTGTTCCTCCCCGAGACGGCCAAGGAATCCCCAATTTGGGGCAATAGATAAGCCTCCTGCACTGTGCATGCATTCAGGCAAGGATAGTCTCCACAGAACCTTAGTGCCCCATCCTGTTTTTTTCACCAGTACCATGGGCGAGGCCCACGGGCTCTGGTTATGATGGATAACATGCTGCTCCAGCTTCAGCATTGCTTTCACCACTTAGTAACAAGAGGGAGGAATGGGGTGGTAGTGTTGTCTGGTGGGTAGAGTACTTCCCGTGGGAAATTTTTGTGGAATACCCCTAAGTCAGTTTTTTGTTGGAAAGCACAGCATGTTTTTTCCCTATTTAACATATCGTATAAGGGATTAAAAGACCTCCCCCTTTTTCCCTTTTTGAAGTTTTTTTGCACAAATGTACGATGGTTGTGGCAACACAAATGTCCTTCACCACCCAGCGATCACCACCCTGGGTTTAAAAAATTTATAAAAAATTTTGCTATTTATTCCCACCAGCATTTTTCCATCCGGGTATTTTGTAAAAGGGTGCATATCATATCGGCCCACCACCCCTTTAGCCCTCGTGGGCCATGTGTATGCCACGGTGGGGGAAGAAGGACTTGACTACAGGACGGAGATAGAAGCACACTCCCAAGGGGCTCTATCACTTCCTGCATCTCTGCCTGTACCCGGCAGAACTTAAAAGCTCTGTGTATAGCAGAACAAATCTCTTCTGGAATTTGCTTCCAGTAACTAAGCCATACTGCACTGGTCATTACCCTGTCTAATTTCAGCAGGAAATTCATGTCCACTATATGCAGAACTCTGGGATCCATACCTCCCTGCATTACTAATCCCTGTCCTTTTATAATATCCCCACAGATCAATGTCTACTTTTATCACACCCAGGTGCAGACGGGGTTTTTGTAAGGGCTCCTTATTGCCCCCGGGCTAAAATTTCCCGCTACGTGAGTTCGGGAAGTGTTTGGGAGTCTATACCCATTAGAAAACACTTAGGAACCCATATCTGTTAGCTCCCTCACCTATATCCCCATTAATTCTCTCCTTAATTAAGGGGTTTCCTAGAAATATTCACATCACGAACCACGTCGTGAGAATCAGTCCCAGTCCCTGCAGTGTGCCCCTCCACCACAGGCCATTCTAGTTTAAAGTCTGGGAAATCTTTCTTTGTGGTAATGACTTCTTATTATTATTATTATTATTATTATTTTTTTTTAGACGTATTGATTCCAGGGCCTGACATTTAAGGGGTTTTCATACATAACAAATGTTGAACAAATACAATGGTGACGAAAAATGACTAGTAACTGATACAGAGAGGAAAGAGGACCCTGCCCGCGAGGGCTTACAATCTACCAGGAAGGACGGGCGAGACAGAAGTTGTGGGGCGGACATGACTATATGACTATATGACTTCCTCTAACATACTCCCAACACCTGAGAGATTCTCGGCGAGACTTGGCTTGGAGGGGGACCTTTGGGATCCATCGTCAGGTCAGTTATGTTTATCAGGGTAACAGCTAACTGTTCAGTTTTAGTAAATTCTCCTTCACTCATCTAAGCACCTCTTCTAACGAATGCAGCTGAACCTCTATGTTTTCACTTACTGGAGCAGGCACCAGCATGAACGTCTCTGAGAGGGCCACAACTTGTTCCTCCTTCTCTAATACTTGGTGTTAGGACAGATAAGGATGCAGCTCTATCTGCTCTTGCACTGTTCTTTTCAGCGGCTTGCTTCTCAGGTCCAGCACAAACCAATTCCTTACCAACATCTCTACACTGGCAAAAGAGACTAGGCCCTCATCTTCCTTCCTCTGCAGCATTACCATCAACTCTTGGAGGGCATTAGCATACTGCAAAAGGGTTTCTACATCACAGCTTCTGATGACCTATACACCTCTTCCAGCAGATTAAGGATCTGCTCAAAACTTTCCCTTTGTCACACTGGTTTTAACATGATTGTCTTCTGGGCCTCTCCCTCAAGAATCCTTAACACCAACTATGATTTCTAATGCGGCGCCACATTACAGATGTGCTGCTCCTTCTAGCCTCTTCTTTCAGTCTTCCAATAACAGTAGGTTTTTTTTATTTTATAATCCTTAGGGGGGCTATATGGGGCATCTACATGGCTACTTGGGGGGCTATGGAGCATCTACATGGCTACTGGGGGTCTATGGGGCATCTACATGGCTACTGGGGGGCTATAGGGCAGCTACATGGCTATTGGGGGGCATATGGGGCATCTACATGGCTACTGGGGGACGACTATGGGGCATCTGCCTGGCTACTGGAGGACTATGGGGCATCTGCCTGGCTACAGGGGGCTATATGGGGCATCTGCCTGGCTACTGGGGACCTCTATGGGGCACCTGCCTGGCTATAAGGGGCATCTGCCTGGCTACTTGGGGACTATGGGGCATCTGCCTGGCTACAGGGGGCTATATGGGGCATCTGCCTGGCTACTGGGGGGTATATGGTGCATCTGCCTGGCTACTTGGGGGCTATATAGGGCATCTGCCTGACTACTTGGGGGCTATGGAGCATCTGCCTGGCTACTGGGGTCTATGGGGCATCTACATGGCTACTGGGGGCATATGGGGCATCTACATGGCTACTGGGGGGCTATAGGGCAGCTACATGGCTACTGGGGGGCATATGGGGCATCTACATGGCTACTGGGGGACGATGGGGCATCTGCCTGGCTACTGGGGGGACTATGGGGGCATCCTCCCTGGCGACAGGGGGCGATATGGGGCATCCGCCGGGCTACTGGGGACCTCTATGGGGCACCTGCCTGGCTATATGGGGCATCTGCCTGGCTACTTGGGGACTATGGGGCATCTGCCTGGCTACAGGGGGCTATATGGGGCATCTGCCTGGCTACAGGGGGGATATATGGGCATCTGCCTGGCTACTGGGGGGGAAATATGGGGCATCTGCCTGGCTACTGGGGGGGTATATGGGGCATCTGCCTGGCTACTTGGGGGGCTATATAGGGCATCTGCCTGACTACTTGGGGGCTATGGAGCATCTGCATGGTGACTGGGGGGCTATATGGGTCATCTGCCTGGCTACTGGGGGCTATATGGGGTATCTACATGGCTACTAGGGGGCTATGGGGCATCTGCCTGCCTACTGGGGGGCTATATGGGGCATCTACATGGCTACTGGCGGGCTATGGGGCATCTACATGGCTACTGGGGGGACTATGGGGCATCTACATGGCTACTGGGGGGCTATGGGGCCTCTGCCTGGCCTACTGGGGGGCTATATGGGGCATCTTCCTGGCTACTAGGGGGCTATATTGGACATCTAACTGGCTACGGAGTGGCTATATGGGCCATCTACATGGCTACTTGGGGGGCTATGGGGCATCTGCCTGGCTTCTGGGGGGCTATATGGGGCATGTACCTGGCTGCAGTGGACTATATGGGGCATGTACCTGGCTACAGGGGACTGTATGGGGCATCTCCCTTGCTACAGGGGGGCTATGTGGGGCATATTACCTGGCTACAGGGGGGCTATATGGGGCATATTAACTGGCTGCAGAGGGCATATTACCTGGCTACATGGGGCAATTACCTGGCTGCAGGAGGCATATTACTACCTGGCTACAGGGGGCAAAATACCTATCTACGTACATGGGCAGATATAACTGTCGTTTACACCCACTTATCTACCTACAAGGGTCATATGTACCTATCTACCTATGGGGGGCTAATATATTCTTTCTGGTTCCCCTCAAATGGCTAATTATAATAGCAATACTGTACAAGTGTAACATTTAAGGAGAAGCTCAATTTACACAGTTCTAAAATTATGTCGGCCCCTTAAGGTACGCTGTGAGGCTGATGTGGCCCCCGGTGAAAACGACTTTGACACCCCTGATCTAGACAGACTGTTTAGGGAGAGACGTCGGGAGAAGGCAACCCCCCTCCCCCCCCCCACCGTTGGCCCGATCCACTGTCACACCTACTGAAAAGTGTATCCTATTTATCATGAAGGAGCTGCCCGCTGATGTGGTTTTGGGGCTGCCCTGGCTTCAGAAACACAACCTGGTGTTTCACTGGAACTCAGGGGAATTAATCAAGTGGGAACAACAGTGCTTTGACAGATTTCTCCTTAACATACTGGGCAACACATAGGTGCAGCAGATTCCTGTTTTTATTTGTGACTTTGTGGAAATATTTTCTAAGAAACAGTCAGAAATACTACCACCTCAAAGATCTTACGACTGTGCCATAGACCTATTGCCTGGAGTGAAGTTTGCTAAGGGGAGGATATATAATCTATCAGATCCAGAGAGACTTGCCATGAAGCAATACATTGCAGAAAGTCTACAGAAGGGGCATATCCTACCTTCTGTGTTCCCTATGGTGCAGGATTTTTCTTTGTGGGGAAAAAAAGGTGGAGGCCTCCGTCCATGCATTGATTACCGGGAACTAAATAAGATAATGGTAAAAAAAAAAACAATACTGTTTACCCTTGATTCCAGATCTGTTATTATTATTATTATTATTATTATTATTATTATTATTTATTTATTTTAAAGCGCCATTAGTTCCAGGGCGCTGTACATTCGAGGGGGTTACATACATAAGTTAAACGAGTACAATGATAAGTGATGAATGCCCAATTGGCATGACAGGGGGAGAGAGGCCCCCTACCCGCGAGGGCTTACAATCTTTCAAGGAGGGGGAAAGAGACAGAAGAAAGGGGCAGAATGTTTGTGAAGGGTGTAGTGGCAGCAGGTTATTGTAGGTTATAGGCAAGCCTGAAGAAATGGGTTTTCCCGATTGGTTTTTTTAAGCTGGTGAAAGATTAGGAGAGTATGATTAGTTGGGGCAGTTAGTTCCAGGGGTGGGGGAAGCACGAGAGAAGTCTTGGAGGACGGTTCTGTAAGGAGCTGATAAGAGGAGAACAGAGAAGAAGGGCCTGTGAGGAGCGGAGATTTTCGTGAGGGGAGGTATCTGGAGATTAAGGCAGAGATGTATGGAGGGTTTTAGGTCAAAGGAGAGCCTTGTAGGTCAGGGGTTAGCAACTTGAAATGAATTCGTGGGCAAACGGGGAGCAGTGAAGAGATTGACAGAGGGAGAGGCAGAGGAGTAGCGGGGAGAGAGGTGGATAAGACGGGGAGCAGGTTAAGGATGGGTTGGAGGGGAGCGAGGGTGCTGGCTTGGAGGCCACAGAGAAGGATGTTGCAGTACTAGGCGGGAGATGACAAGGGCATGGGACCAGCAATTATGTAGTGTCGAAGTTGAGGAACAAAGGAAAGGGAGAGATATTTTCAGGTGGAGGCGGCAGGCAGAGGTGAGGGCTTGGATGTGTGGTTTGAAAGATAGAGCAAGGGCGAGGATTACCCCAAGGCAGCGGACTTGCGGAACAGGTAGAGTTTTTAAACCGTTGACAGTGATAGAGAAATCAGAGGCAGGGGTAGAGTTGGGTGGTGGAAAGATGATGAGTTCTGTTTTCTCCACATTTAGTTTTAGGAGACATGATGAGAAGAAGGAGGAAATGGACGATAGACAGTCTGGGATCTGGGAGCAGAGGTAACATCTGGGCCGGGGATGTAGAGTTGGGTATGTCAGCATACAGGGGGTAATGAAAGCCGTGTGAGGCTATGAGCTGACCGAGGCCAAGAGTGTAAAGAGAGAAGAGTAAAGGACCCAGGAGTGACCCCTGAGGGACACCAACAGAGAGTGGCCGGGGGGGAGGAGGTGGAGCGAGAATGAGAGACGCTGAATGTCAGATCGTGAGGTATGAGGAGAATCCAGGGAAAGGGTCAAGTCCGTGATGCGAGGGAGGAGAGGATTTGTACAGGAGGAATGGTCGACAGTGTCAAAGGCAGGGGCAGGTCTAAGAGGAGGAGCCCCAGAGTAGTGACGTGAGGCTTTGGCAGTTGCTAGGTCATTGGTGAAACCTTGGTTAGGGCGGTTTTCGTAGAGTGGTGGGGTCGGAAACCAGATTGTAGTGGGTCAAGAGGAAGTTGGGGGAAAGGTGGGAGGACAGCTGAAGATAGACGTGCTGCTCGAGGAGTTTGGAAGCAAAAGGGAGCAGTGAGATGGGGCGATAGTTGGACAGAGAGGAGGGGTCCAGGGTTGTTTTTTTGAGGATTGGAGTGATAGTAGCATGTTTAAAGGCGGAAGGGAAGATGCCAGAGGTTAGCGATAGGTTGAAGAGATGGGTGAGGGCTGGGATGATAGAAGCGCTGAGGTC
Organism: Phyllomedusa bahiana; assembly: GCA_025379985.1. NCBI lineage: Eukaryota > Metazoa > Chordata > Amphibia > Anura > Hylidae > Phyllomedusa > Phyllomedusa bahiana. Next base: position 10,440 of record JAODAL010006115.1, read on the forward strand.
TGGGATGAGGTGGGATGGCAGTGGATCAAGAATACAGGTAGTGAGGTTGGATTTGGACAGTAAAGAGGAAAGGTTGTCGTGAGTGACAGTGGGGAAGCAGGTTAAGTGGAAGAGCAGTTTGCAAGAGTAGAGGAGGGTGGTGGGGACTGCGGGCTGAAGCTTTCTCTGATGTGGTTGATCTTCTGGAGGAAGTGAATGGCATCTGTTCAATGAAATCCAGGGAGCTAAGTGGTTTTTCAAGCTGGACCTGAGAGGGGCCTATAACCTCATTCGTATCTGAGAAGGGGATGAGTGAAAAACTTTGTTTAATGCTCCTGAGGGTCATTTTGAATATCTGGTTATGTCTTTTGGGTTGTGTAATGCTCCCGCAGTCTTCCAGAACTTGGTTAATGATGTATTCCATGAACTCATTGGTTGTTGTATGGTCGTTTACCTGGATGACATTTTAATCTATTCTGAAAATTGGTCCTCACACATTAAACACATTGTGCGCAGGCGCATCCGTGCCCCGACTCTGAGCGGCGCCCCGTCCTGCACCTCGGGTCCGGGGTCCGCTCATCCCGCTTGCCCGGGTCCCCAGTGACTTACCCGGGCCTCCGCTCCTGCCCCATCCGTCTCGGTCCCTCGGCGTGCGCGGCGCCGCCCCCCTTTGGGAGCGTGCGCACCGGCAGTCCCGAGATTTAAAGGGGACAGTGCGCCGGTAATTGGCCATTACCGGCACTGCTCCTATTTTTGCCCAGCCTCTTCCCCGTGGCCTTTGCCGGATCTTTAGTGCACATGCCTATTGGGAAAAACGTTCCAGAAAGCCTTGTTTTTGCCTACGTGTACCGAACCCTTTTGCTTACGTTTTTCCGACCACGATCCCTTTCCGCCTGCCCGACCTTCTGCCTGTCTACGTTCACGAACCTCAGCCGCCTGCCCTGACCTTCTTGCCTGTCCCCGACTATGAGCCTGACTGCCGATTCTGTACCTCGCCTACCCTTGGACGCCACCGCAGGCAAGCCACGCCAGTGGTAGTGACCTGGTGGACTCCCGCCGCAGCAAGTCCATCCCGCTTTGCGGTGGGCTCTGGTGAATACCGGGACCCACTTAGAGTCCACTCCCTGGTGTGGGCTTACGCCATCGCCTGCGGTGGTCCAGAGGATCCACCTCCAGACCGTTACACACATACAACAGGTATTACAAATCCTGAAGGAAAATAGTTTGTTTGTCAAACTTGAAAAATGTGTTTTCGGAGTGCAGGAGGTACCTTTTCTTGGGTCTGCCCTCACTCCCTGAAGGAAACACCACCATTTTGGGCCTTGTTCACAGCTCAATGTCTGGACTAAACTGGGCCCAGAAGCAGGCATCTCTAGCCTTATATGCTCCTGGGAAAAAAAAAAGCTGACAGGTGCAGCTGATTGCTGAATAGCAACTAAAAGATCCCACAGCTAAGGGAACACTTAAATGATACAGACTGTACATTAGCTTGGTACCTGTTCACACCAGCATGCAGAAAAACCACAGTATAATGCATGGAGAGATTGCACAAATCCAAAAATACCCATTAAACAACCACTCACACAACCTCAGGGCATGAGGGAGGTGGCTTCCGGTATTACAATTGCATATAGATAAAGCAATACATAAGGTTGCAAACGTGTGGTGCACCATGCTGGCTTGCAGCCTTTTAGTGACGCCCATACTAACAGATTAGGTGGGCTGCCCAGCACTTCTGGGTATCCAACACAAAACATAGTCACCCTTAGCTCCCCAGCACTGTTGGGCAGGTAAACAATGTCATACTGGATAAATGTTAAATATGAGGTATTAGTTGGTACTGGGGCCCCAAATACACAAGCTCACAACTGGCGTCAACGGTCCTCATATTCTTGCGAGTCCCTACACTAATAATTTACAAAAAAAACACACAAAAAATAGGACATTACTTACTTAGAAAACACCACCATTTTGGGCCTTGTTCACAGCTAAATGGCTGGACTAAACTGGGCCCAGAAGCAGGCATCTCTAGCCTTATATGCTTCTAGGAAAAAAGAAAAGCTGATAGGTGCAGCTGATTGCTGAATAACAACTCAAAGATCCCACAGCTAAGGGAACACTTGCATGATACAGACTGCACATTAGCTTGGTACCTGTTCACACCAGCATGCAGAAAAACCACAGTATAATGCATGGAGAGACTGCAGAAATATCCATTAAACAACCACTTGCACATCCCAGAGGAATGAGGGGGGTGGCTGCCAGTATTACAATTGCATATAGAAAAAGCAATACATAAGGGTGCAAACGTGTGGTGCACCATGCTGGCTTACAGCCTCGTCATGACGCCCCTACTAACAGATTAGGCGGGCTGCCCAGCACTTCTGGGTATCCAACACAAAACATAGTCACTCCCTGAAGGCCCTTGTAACGGTCAGTGGTAGTGGATCCTCTGGACCACCGCAAGCGATGGTAGTAGATTCCGCTCCCTGGCGTGGCTAAGTAGGTCCGGTTTTCACCAGAGCCCACCGCAAAGCAGGATGGACTTGCTGCGGCGGATTGCTACCAGGTCACTAACCCTCACGTGACTTGCTTGCGGTGGCTACCGAGGTGTGGTGTGGTACAGAATTGTGAGGCAGGCTCCTAGTTGGGGACAGGCGGCAGGTCAGGACAGGCGGCTAAGGTTCGTGGTCGAGGGACGGAGGCAGAAAGGTACGATACACGGTAATGGCAATAAGGTACAACACACTGCTTCCTCTCTAGGCACAGGGCACTATCGATTTGGAAAGGTGATAAGGAAGGAGCAGGACTTAAATAGGGTCAGCGCCTGGTGAGACCAATCAGCCCTTTAAATTGAGCTGCAGTAACGCGCACGCCCGCTATGAGGCAATCGTGCGTCCGGCCAGCAGCAGGAGTGCGCGCCCGAAGTACAGCAGGAGCACGTCGAGGTAAATGGACAGAACTGCGAGTGCGCCCGAGGATCGGGCAGGGACACCCATGACAGTACCCCCCCCCTACAGCCTCCCCCTCTTTCTAGTCTCCAGAAACCTCTTCAGGAGGTCCCGATCCAGGATGTTATCATCTGGCTCCCACGACCTTTCCTCTGGCCAAACAGAGCAACCTTTCCTCAGGCCCAACCAAGAAAAATCGTCTCCCCCTAACCGCCTTCATGGCCAAGATCTCCTTAACTATAAAAACATTGGTGGAGTCAGCTATGGGAGATGGGGGAACCACAGACCATGAGAACCGATTAAAGATGACCGGTTTCAGCAGGGAGACGTGGAAGGAGTTTGGGATGTACATAGTAGGAGGGAGCCGGAGTTTATAGGCCACAGGATAGATGCGCCTCAGGACTTCAAAGGGACCTAGAAACCGGGGCCCAAGCTTATAACTGGGAATTTTTAGGCGGACATACCGGGCAGACAACCACACCTTATCTTGTAAATTGTAAGCCCTCGCGGGTAGGGTCCTCTCTCCCTCTGTCGTGCCAATTGTCATTCATCACTTATCATTGTACTCGTTTGACTTATGTTATGTATGTAACCCCCTTGAATGTAAAGCGCCCTGGAATCAATGGCGCTTTAAAATAAAAAATAATAATAATCTCCCGGGGCAAAGGACTGAGGGGGTCTCCTTTTCTTGTCTGCCCGAACCTTCCTGCGGGCAGAGGCCTGAAGCAGAGATTGGCGTGTTTTTGTCCCAAATGACAAGCCACGGACGAGGCTGTGTACCGCAGGAACATCAGAGGAGGCGGAGGGCAGCGGAAGGGGCGGATGGGGGTGCCGGCCAAAGACCACAAAAAAAAGGAGATGCTCCGGCAGAATCGGACTCCAGAGATGAAAATTCGTCCCATGGCAACAAACTAGAACAAACTAGAACAATCGTCGTGTCAATCAGACACGAAATGGCGGAGATAGGTACCCAAGACCTGATTCACCCTCTCCACTTGGCCGTTAGATTGTGGGTGGTATGCAGAGGAAAAGTCCAGCTTGACTTGTGATTGCGCACAGAGGCCCCGCCAAAATCTTGAGACAAAGTGAACTCCCCGGATCGAGACGATATGTTGTGGAAGTCCATGTAGCTGGACAATATGTTGAAAGAAGAGATTGGCTAGACGTGGAGCGGAAGGAGGCTGGGCAGCGGAACAAAGTGTGCCATTTTGGAGAATCTGTCCGTGACCGTCCAAATAACCGTGTTACTGGCAGAGGGAGGTAAGTCTTTGACAAGGATCGGGTCAGGAAAATCAGGAGATCTGACACTTTGAAATTTCAAAGGAAGGATCCTAATCATAGAATTCCCTTTGTGTCTACATATAGTAGATTCGGCCCAAAGATCTCTGAAACACTGAAAAAAGAATGGCATATTTTGCAAAAAGCTTTTCCGGGTATTGTTGAATTCTCGGAAGTCCCCATGATGGCCTATAGGAGGAGTAAAAATCTACGAGACAAGTTGGTAAAATCTGACCTTCCTTCCCCAATAGGCTTGAGAAAATCTTTTCTAGCACCCCCTAAGATGGGAAATTTTCCCTGTCTTAACTGCAGTAACTGCAATAATATGATTAAGGGAGATACGTTTTCTCATCCAATGTCAGGTAAACCAATCAAAATTAGAGGGAGATATACGTGTCAACATCATATGCTATCTACATGATCACATGCCCTTGTGGCAAGATCTATGTTGGAGAGACGACAATGGAGGTCAGAGAACGTATGAACAAGCATAAGAGTACCATCCGTAGAAAGATGTTGGATTTACCTGTTGCCCGTCACTTTAATGAATGTAATCATTCCATTTCGCAATTTAGATTTAGAGTAATCGATCATGTTCCGGCAATGAGGAGAGGTGGGGATCGTGAAAGAGTATTGCTAAAGAAGGAAATCAAATGTATATATGAGTTGAATTGTTTACATCCGAATGGTCTCAATATTGAGTTTAACACTAACAAGATCTAATTCTCTGTATGCAATATATATTGTGCTTTGATTGTTTTTAATATGTTTTTATTACACTTGAACATTGCATTTAAATTTTATATTTTTTTTGTTTCCTTAGGATATAAAATTGTTGAATTGGATCACACGGGAAGACTTTCCACATTTTTCTGATTCCAATTAATTGGATGCTAATATGACTGACACTTCTATCTATTAAGATACTATTGGTCCATTATTTGGTACATTGTTTGCATGTACTACACGGGTTTGGGACGCGCAAGCTATTAGTGATCCTGCACGTCACCCTACGCTCACATATTGTGTTGCATAGTGGAGACAGTGCCATCAATACCAGTGAGGGGTGTCATATTATGTGATACTCTTTTTCTGGAGTTTGATGTTGGGTCTTAGCATAAAGATCCCGCTTCCCTGTGTTTGTTAATGATGTTTCCCAGGACCTACCGTTCATGCTATAAGTATTTAATAGTGTATTATACACCTATTTTCGAACAAAATATATCCCCATATGAATAACATATCGGCATGTAGTGGCAGAGAGCAGGCGCACTAACCACGCTGAGTCACGGACCTGTAGCTGGCTGCGTGCCCTCACAGACATGGGCAGTTGGATTCATATGTGTCAGCTCTACCTGAAATGCGCGAGGCTTTTGGGCATGCGCAGTTGGGGAAATTAGACGCCGAGTACAGGATGTCTGACCGACTGATCCCATGTGTATCTTCCTATGTAAGTAATGGAAACATTTTAATTACACACAAATTGTTGAGATTATTTGACACTGATCACTATATGTGTTAATATTTATTGTATATTATGTTCACATGTTGGCATGTTGCCTATTGGTTGTCCCCGAAAGGGGTGGGTATTTGTAAAACATATATATGGTGTCAATTGAAGCAGGATCACTATGCTTGAGAAAGGCTCCACAGTATTTTTTGAGCCAAAACGTTGCACTGTGCTCTTGATTCTTGATTAAACGGGCAATTTTGATGCTGACGTCCTTTTGGATTCTTTTTGGTTTATGTGGAGCGGAAGGAGGCTGGGCAGCGGAACAAAGTGTGCCATTTTGGAGAATCTGTCCGTGACCACCCAAATAACCGTGTTACTGGCAGAGGGAGGTAAGTCTTTGATAAAGTCCATGGCGATGTGAACCCACGGACAGTTAGGCACTGGAAGAGGTTGCAGCAGCCCCGCCGGCTGGAGAAGAGGAGATTTATTACGAGCGCAAGTGGTACAAGCTTCCACAAATTCTTTCACGTATTTGGCCAACTCCACCAGTAAAAGCGGGCAATCAGGGAATGAGACTTTCGAACCCCAGGATGTCCGGCTATACGAGAAGAATGACCCCAGTTCAGTACCCTTTTCCGGAGCATGTACGTCTTGCCTGGGGGTAAACGTTGGAGGTTTTACGGGAGCCACGGTTATCAGACATTAAGGGGGTACAATGTGCCGAGGAGTGGCCTCTTCTACTCCACTAACATTTGAGGCCCGGGAAAGAGCGTCGGCTTGGATATTCTTTTCCGCCGGTCGGAAATGGATAACAAAATTAAAACAAGAGAAAAACAGCGACCACCTGGCTTGGCGTGGGTTCAGACGTTGCGCAGTTTGGAGGTAGAGGACATTCTTATGATCGCCGAGCACCATCCAGGAGGTGCCGCCATTCCTTTAAAGCAAGTTTAATGGCCAGAAGCTCCCAGTCTCCGATGGTGTAGTTTCTATCAGCGGGCGAGAAAGTTTTGGAAAAGAACCCGCAGGTCCGAGTCTTGCCTTTAGGGCCCTTTTGGGTAAGAACCGCTCCAGCCCCTACGGACGAGGCATCGACGTCCAAGAAGAATAGGTTCTCTGTATCCGGCCGAGATAAAATGGGTGCCGAGGAAAAGGCGGCCTTTAACTTGGAAAAGGCTTCTTTGGCGGCTGGTGGCCACAGTTTCGGGTTGGTATGCTTCTTGGTAAGAGCCACAATCGGTGCCACCAACGTTGAGAAATGTGGGATGAACTGCCTGTAATAGTTGGCGAATCCCAAGAAGCGTTGAACAGGTCGAGGCCACTGTAGGACGTCGGACAGTTTAGTGCGGTCCATCTGCAGACACTTGTCCGAGATTATATATCAGAGGAACGGGAGGCTGGTCCGGTGGAATTGGCATTTTTCCAGTTTGGCATAGAGGTGGTTCTCACGCAGGCGTTTCAGGACCTGGCGCACATGCGACTGGTGGACCTCCAATTTAGGTGAAAAAAACAGAATGTCATCCAAGTAGACGACTACGCAGTCATCCAGGAGATCTCTGAAAATGTCATTGATGAATTCCTGGAAGACTGCTGGAGCGTTGCATAAGCTGAAGGGCATCACTAGATACTCGAAGTGCCTGTCACGAGTATTGAAGACTGTCTTCCATTCATCACCTTCTCGGATCCAAACGAGGTTGTAAGCTCCCCGCAAGTCCAACTTGGAAAAGACTTTAGCTCCCCGGAGACGATCAAAGAGTTCGGTAATTAGTGACAAAGGATACCGTTTTTTAATGGTGATCTTGTTGAGACTGCGGTAGTCGATGCAAGGTCACAGGAACCCATCCTTCTTCTCCACAAAGAAAAAACCGGCACCCGCCGGAGAAGTAGATTTATGGATGAAGCCTTTCTGTAGGTTTTCCTTAATGTAGGCCGACATAGCCTGAGTCTCGGGTACGGAGAGCGGGTAGACCCTACTCCAGGGTGGATGTTTTGCCAAGTTTTATCTATCAATTATGTTTTGCCAAGTTTTAAACAAGTTCAGAATACAGCTTTATAGAAGGCTAAATCAGTCAATAAAGATATAACACAGCTTTATTGTTACAATAGTTCAATAATCAATCAAGTATGATAAAATAACATAAAATAATTCCAGAAAATAGGGAGATAGAATGTACCGTTTATAAGAGAAAAATAAGTATATACAAAAGTTATAAACGCTTACAAGACTTTACCTGTCGAGTATTGTATCTCGAATCTTCAGCCATGAGAAACCGTGAAACAGATGGCGACTCCTCACTGTGTATAGATGTCTCCATACCAGGAAGGAATAGTTTCTGCCCTTCATGGCTGAGGTTAGAGATAGATATATCCAACCTAAACAAAATGGCAGACACGACATAATGCAGTGTCAGCTTAAGAGTATACCAAAGGTGTTGTTTGTGTTTTCTTGCCTCCCACAATGGAGTGACCAGTCAGTCCATTGTTGAAGTTAAATAGACAAAAAACACCACTTCACAAAGAGATAAGCCAAAAGCATACAGAAACCTGAAAATAAGACATGAAAGGTAAATCTTCTTGTGTATTCAGTCAACAGAATACACAAGGACATACAAAAGAATAAACACTAAATCAGACTGTGTGTGTAAACAGGTGTTAGACTAAAAGAGACAAGAAACAAAAAGCCAGTCTTTAGACAAAAAGAGCAAGCAAACAAGAAACATTGAGTAAGTTAAAAACAGAAGGCTAATTAATAATTTGATATAAAAAAGAATTAACTCACTAAATTTGGCTCAATAGTCTTTTTTTTTGGACTAGATTACAATCCACTCCTGACTATTTGAGTAAAATTATAGATCCCCGAAAACTAATTATTGTTGAATGCAAAACAGCTTTGGCCCACGGTAAGGCGAAAACAAAAGTTAAAAAAAATTACAAATATAGTTTGTGCAAAATCTCTTTAGTTGTAGAAGTGTTTCCCCCCCAAAATCTTCTTAGACTGTAAAAAAACATGATTAAGGAGGTAGGCGGGATTTTTGTGCCCTCACTCCCGGTTGATAAACACAAGTTGCCCCCATTTTGGGTGACAAAGGTTTTGGGGAAAGGAGTCAGAATCAGAGCCCCTTGCGTATCAATGCCGGCAAACGGGGCGGAAAAGTGACATGCTTGGTGCAGAAGGCGATTAACATGGCGCAGCGTGGATCAACAGGGCGCAGAATGGGTTTTGTGCAACAGGGCGGTAAATGCACACTCCGCTTTGCGATATCTTTTGTTGTCTGTGGCATTTTCGGGCACCCTTTGTAATCCCCCATCAGTCTCGGGCTCCTGGCCCTTGGGCAATTGTGTGAAGATGAACCTTAAAAACAAACTTAACCCTTGTGGGTAATCCCCAAAAAGACTCCATTCTTTTTCAATTGCCCTGTGCTGTGCGGGGGGGGGGGTGAACATGGCATCTGTTTAATCTAATCACTTACTCAGTCACATAAGAGCGAAAAAACTGCTCTCCCCCAGTTTGTCTTCAAAACCCCGCAGTGAATGAATGTCCAGAAATAAAATTAAAAAAAATTAAAAAAAAAAACTCTGCCGTTTTGGCCTTTTGAAGCTTTTGACACAGAAGTGTACTCAGAAAATAAACCTTTAAAACATGAAAAATCAAATTTTCTAGAAAAAAGATTCCTATAAAACTCATATAATTAATATCAACATAAAAACAAAAAACAAAAAAAAATCATATTTCCTTTTTTCTATCTGAGCGGCTTAAACATATCTAACTTTCTCCACACAAAATTTTTCAAACCCCATGTTTCATTTTGTTTGAGAAATATATATTGTGACGCCCCAAATGCCCCGGACGCCGTCTTGGACCGTCCTGGGGGAACCCCCGTTAGTTTCAGGGATCGTCGCCCTTGGTAAACGGATAATGGATCCAACACAGGTTCCGTTAGAATCGGGCTTTTTCTCTTTTTTTTAACCGACACTTGTACAGGTACTAATACAAAACCCCAAAACCATAAAAAAAACCCTCAGCGTTTGGCCTCTAACATAACTCTGGGAAACCCCTCTCTACCGGGGCCCGGTCTAAAATCCAGCCCCACCAAACACAAACTTAAATCCTGTACAGGTTCCCCTCAAGCCTTTTTGGGGCCAGAGCCCTTTTTTACCTTTGGGTCTGCTGCTGCTGCTCCGCTCGATGCAGACCACGCCCCCGGGTACCTGGAGTAGGCGGGGCCCATTATAGGCCCACTGGGATGGCCCAAAACCCGGCCCGGATGTGGGGGCCTGGGGGCGGGAACAGCCACCCACCCATCTGCAGCTGTTCCGGGGGGGCCAACCCATAAGGCTGGAATACTTTTAAACAGCTGTAGAGCCTAGTGTGGCTTAAGTAACAATTGGCTCCCCCCCCAAGCCCCGGGTTTGGTGGCAGTTCTACCAGGAGACTCCACTTAGTGACAAAAAGACAAACCGTATCACTTTTTTCACAATATATATATATAAATATATTTTATATAAAAATATATATATTAATAATTATAAATATTTTTTTATAATTACATAATAAACCCTTAAATGCTTTCTTGTCATAAAAAACATAATAAACCCCATAACCTTTAACTGTGTTGCATTTCCAATGGCCATGGGGTTTTAATAAAAAACAAATTAACTTAAACCTCTTCATTAAAATTAACTTTTGCAGTCAACAGGTCCTATGTCAGGTTATCACCCATTGTCTTAATCACGGGGTTTTGCTAGAAAAAAACATGTTTTGTGGCTTATCTCCATTGAAAAAAATATAAGGATTCAGAAAAAGGGTTTTAAACAGAATAAAAAATTTAATCAAACACAAAAAAGGGACAATAAACCAATTCACAAAAATTTGCACATTCTCCTCTCAAAAAAAAAAAAATTAAAATCTTCATCGCTGGACCCCAAAAAAAAAGAAAAAAAATAAAACAAAAATGATTTTTAATAATGACTGGCGTGTTTTTAATCTGGTTAACAAAAACCTTTACTAAAAAGAATAGGGGGTAGTATACCAAAAAGAAACAAAAAAAACAAAAACTCAAAGTTAACTTTTCGCCCCGGGGCTTTGTTTAAAAAGTGATGTCACAGGTCTTTCATGAGCTCTCCGATCATAAAAAACCCTTTTCTTTACTCTGCAAAAAAAACAGACAATTTAACCCCATCCCCAGACAGGGGTCAGTAAATCCCACAGGGATTTTTTTTGTTATCTAGTTTACCCAATTTTTTTAAAAAGACACCTCCAAATGTTGCTCCAAAAAAAAGCAAACAAGTCAATGACATTATAAACAGTAACAGTAAAAGGGGACTGGGGGGACAAACAGTACACAAAAAGTTGGAAGTTAGGGTTATTTGTTTTAGAAAAAAGAAGGTTGGGGGGGACATAATAAATATGTTTAAAACATCAAGGTAATATCGGATTCCCCAAGATTTATTTTTTTAACGGCTTTTCTAGAAAAAGGGGATCCTTTAAGTCTTGGGAACGAAAGTTTCTACATAAACATAGAAAAGGATTCTTTTCTGTAAGGCGTGAGACTATGGAATTCTCTGCCAAGGGACTTGTCATGGGAAATTTAATAACCAATTCAAAAAGGGTTTGGGGGATTTTCGGAGCTAATAATATAAATAAATAATATAACAAGTTACATGATAGGATTTAGAAGATGTCATTGACCGGGATTTTTCTGTTTTCTAGATTGGAGTCAGGAAGGATTTTTTTCCCTAAAATGAGGACATTTTTCTTTTTACCTCATTGGGGGTTTTTGTTCCTGGGTCAACACCTTTGCCAACAGGCTGAACTAGATGGCGACTTGTCTTTTTTTTTGCCTTACAAACATAAAAATATGAAAAATTTCCCCATATTCGTTTATTAAAAATAAGCAACCCTGTAAACCTTCCCTTTTCCTGTAACTACATATCCCTTGCAATTAAGGGGCTGTAAAAACTCATTATTTATAAAATGACCCCTGCACATGCAGAATTATGAAAATTTTCAATAGAGCAAATTTATATACAAACTGAACTGAATCCTTTCCCTTGGGCAACAGAAACCAGGTGCACAACTTTCCCGCTGCAAACCTTTGGGGGGGGGGGGGATTAATTACCCCGCCCCCTGTCAAGGGGTGGACTTCAATTTAACCCCACCCGCGTTTTCGAGGGGGGGCTTTTAAATTACCCCCCGCCTGCCCTGCAGCAAAAATGGAGAGGGTTGGGTTTTTCTTTTTAGATACCGGACTTCTTTCTGCTCTTGGGTTCCTCCTTTAACACAGTTTTCATTTTAAAACTTTTACATGAATGGCACCCTTTTCTTTGATTCTGGTTTTTCATTTTGGGCCGAACCCCTGATATGGACCCCGTGGGAATGCTTCCGGTGGCCATTTGACCTTTCTAAATCCCCACCTTTTAAATAATTTACTCTCTCTTTTTTTGTTCATTTCGGTCCCCCCTTTTGGGTTTTAATTTCTTATATCTACCTCTAATTGGAAACAAATCGAGGGGAAATTGGCCAGTTCTGTGACTGAAAAAAACAAAAATTTCAAATGCTTTCCTTTAATTATTGGGCAAAAAACCTTGCATTGACCCCCATTTTTCATATCAAAGCATTTCACTTTTTTGTCTTTCCTTGTTCCCTAAGAAAAGGGACAAAATTTGGCTATATGCCCCAGACGAGCACATGAAAAGTTTTTGGGACTGATTTGATTTCTTTTTTAAAAGGTGCTGAAAGCCTTTTTCTGTGTTTTTAGCACTTTTTTGGTGGAAAAATTTGGTGCTGCACTGCTCTTATTTGGCACATTTGAAACCTTTTTTTGTTATTTTAAACCCTTTCTTTCCTCTAGGGGGGTGCATTTTGCCCACCCAAACTTTTGGCTTTCTGGGGCCCTTTTATTTGGGCCCTAAAAGCCCCTCGACAACACTAAAGGGCTTTCAAATTTTTGTTTTTGTAAAATCTAATTTTGTGTTTTCAGTTTTCCAATAAGGGCTCTGAAATGAAGGGGACAAAAAAAAAGAAAAGCCCCCTTTCCCAGATTTTTGAAAACTTTTTAGTTGCAAAAAAACCTAAAGATAAAAAAAATTCTTAACTTGTAACCATGGATCATTGATCCCTCCACCCTTTTGTTACAACTTATTTGAAACCTTTACTTTCGCAATTTTTTTCCCAAGAAGCATTTCCTTATTGAATTTTACACAACAACAAATCCCAAAAATCAAAGTAACACACTATAAAATTTTTTCTCCACAAAAAATGTACCCCAAACAATTGTACTCAAAAACCTCCAAACCTTAAAATCTAAACAGATTCCCAAAAAGCAAGCACTGTTTCCTTAAAAACAGACAATTTTCACTATTTTTTGGGGTTATGGACGTCTCAGAATTTTACTGGTAAACCTTCTGCTGTTTTCCCGCCGACTACGCCAATTATGTTTGGACAAGTTTTAAACTTTCAATTTTTTTTTTTTTTTGCCAAAATTTTTAAAAAAGTTCGGAAATACAGCTTTTATAGGGAAAGGGTAAATCAGTCAATAAAGATAAAACACAGGTTTAATTTTTACAATAGTTCAATAAACAATCAAGATGAATTTAAAAAAACATTTAAAAAAAAATTTCCCGAAAATAGGGGAAAGAAAAGAATTTTTACCGTTTTAAAGAAAAAATAAGTAAAAATACAAAAGGGTTTTAAAAGCTTAAAAAGACTTTACCGTCGAGTTTTTGTTTTCTCGAATCTTCGTCTTTTGGAAAAACCCTGAAAAAAGATGGCACCCCCACTGTTTATGGATTCCCATACCCGAGAAAGGGAAAGGTTTTCCGCCCTTCCTGGGTTTTAGGGTTTAAGGGTAGATATATTTCCCCCCTAAACAAAATGGCGGACCAAAGACTTTAAAGCAGTGTCAGCTTAAGAGTATTTCCAAAAAGGGGTTGGTTTTTGGGGTATCTTGCCCTCCCAAAAATGTAGTGACCATCAGTCCATTGTTTTAAGTTAATTAGAAAAAGACCCACCCTTTACAAGGAATAAACCAAAAAACATACAGAAAACCCAACTAAGACAATGAAAGGTTTAAAACTTCTTGTGTTTTTTCCCGTCAAAAGAAAACCCCAAGGACATACAAAAGAAAACCTAAATTTAACTGTGTGTGTAAAAAGGTTTTGACCCAAAGAGACAAGCAAAAAATGAGCCAGTTTTAGACTAAAAAAGGGCAAGCAAACAAGCAGACATTGAGTAAGTTAAAAAAGGACAGGGGTAAATTTCATTTAAAATTTTAATAAAAAGAAATAACTCCCCAAAAAATTTGGGTCAATTTTCAAAATTTTTTTACTAGCAAAATTTTCAGTGGACTAGTCCCCGCAGCGGTCTAATTTGGGGGAATCGTTTGGGATGATGTGGGGAAAAAGTCCCCCACTTGCTTCTCAGAGAAAAATCCGGGAAAATCTGAACAGTTTGGCAGGCCCCGGTAGAGGGCTTGGGACTGGTTGTGAAAAATGGGGCGCACCCCGGGGAGGTGCGACTAGGCAAACGAGACTGGCAGTACGACCCCAATGCAAAACTTTTACAAGTCTTCCAAATCGAGCATAGGGGCGGACGCTTTCAGCCATGGAAACCCCCAAGAGAACAGCCAGGAAAGGGAATTGGGGGGACACGAAGAATGGAAACCTCTCCTTTTGCCCAAAGGTCCCACCTTTAAAGGGCCAAAGGGTTTAGTCCCAAAGAGGAAGGGTTTTTCAGTAGTTCACCACTAACCCGGGCAGGATAACCAAGGGTTTTGGGCCCAAGCGGGCTAAACCGGGGTGAGGAATACTTGGCCCCAAAAGTAAACCCTCCCATTTAAAAATTCCCCGGAATCCAGAACCAAGGGAAAGGGGGCCACTTGAAAAAGAGATTCCCGGAAATTTGTTTTTGACTGAAAAGGCCGAGAAACCATAGAAATTGCTCACACCTACGGAACCCCCCTTTTGCCAAAATACCTTGGTTTCGCCTTTCCCGGATGTTGTTTGGGCTTTCCCCCGCCCGGGGGAAAGTTCAGGGCTTTCCGCAGTAAAAGGCCCCAAGTTCTCCTCCCGGGCCCCCGTGTAAAAATTTTTGCGGAGTCAGGTGGGGTCTGACCCCTTGCATGCCCCTTCCCTGGCTGGCAAGGAAGGAGGAAATGGAGGGCCCAAGAAACACGGCGCAAGACGGGTGAAAACAAAGTTTCGGGGGTGGTTCGCGGGCCTTTTACGGGCTCCTCCTGTCTCTTTCCCAGAAAAAATTCAAACCGGGTCCCCCAGGGTTGGGTGGCTCACTTAAAGAAGACGGGGGGTCCCGGTGGAGAGGGCCCTCCTTTAAACTGGCTGGGGAAACCCCCTTTTTGAAAAGTGGCGCCCCAAAAGTGCATCGTTTTCCCAAATCCCCCCTCCCAAGCTGTGTGTGGAAAGCATGGCGTTGTTTTTCCCCCCTGGGGAGCTCCCTGCTGTAAGTTCAAAAAAGGGGGTCCCCGGGACGAAAACGCGGGGGGAGGCTCTTTGAAGACCCCTACGAAACCCACTCCCGGAAAGTCGCAAGATCAGTTGTGAAACCGGATTGCCTCGGCCCAGAGTGGGTCGCCCCCAAACCAGGGCTTTTCCCCGGAGAGGAGACTGCCCCAAGATGGCCCCCTTTGGGCCCTTTTCGGGGGGGAAACCCTGCCCAGCCAAAAGCTCCAGGTGGAGGGAGCCCCCTGGGTGATGAACCCCCTGCAGGCCTTTAGGACCCCCCGTCAAACTTTCGTCGGAAAAAGGAAAAACCGGGGGTTTGGGGCCCAAGGGGAAAACCCCCCCGGGAAAGGGGTTTCCCAAAGGGGGGACCCCACGGAAGCGGCTGCTGCTGTGAGTGGCAAGGAGCTGCTCCCTTTCTTTGGAAAACAGTTGTTTTAAGTGTTGGCTTCCCTGCGCGATCGGGGTTTCGACTTTTGGGGCCAGGGATGGTGGTGAGGTCAGAGACGTCCAGTAGAGGCCCTTTGGGCGGGTTTCCATGGTCGTTTCAAACTGTAACAGTCAGTGGTAGTGGACCCTCTGGACCCCGGTAAGGATGGCATTTGCCAAAGACGGGGGAAGGGGGAATTAAGTAGGTAGGGTTTTTCCCCAAGCCCCCCAAAAAAGCAGGGGAAATTCCCGGGTGGCGGTTGTTACCAGGCCCGCTACCCCGGACATGACTTGATTGGCAGGGGGCTGCCGGGGGGTGGGGCCCAAGGTACAGAATCATGGGGAAAGGGGGTTTAATAGTGGGGAAGGGGCGGGTTTCAGGACAGGCGGTTAAGGTTTTGGTCGGGGGACGGGGGGCAAAAAAGGGTTTAGGATCCCTGGGGTTTAAGGGCCCAATACGGAACAACAGAAAATTTCCCTCTTTTGGGAAAAAGGGCAAATAGGATTGGGCCCAAGGTGTTAAGGAAGGGGCAGGCCCTTTAAATAGGGGCAGCCCCGGGGGAGAACAATCACCGGCGGCGCCTGCTCCCCCAGGCCCAGGTCTTTTGGCTCCCGGTAGAGGGGGGAGCGCTCCCAAAATTTGGGGGGTGTCCCTCCCACCCGGGCATGGGGGTTGCGGGGAAACCCATGCCCCCCCACAGCGATTTTTGGGTTTGAAAATTTAAATTATCAAAAATTTTTTCATACGTTTTCGGTTTTAGTCTCGGCCTTTTGACTGACATGACTAAGAGGGGGGTGAATTTCAATAATTGGAAACCCTGAGGCCTTTAGGGGGTTTTGAAAAAACGGGCAGTTTTTTGGGTTTCAGGTCTGTGTTGATTCAAGAAAAAAATCATAAAAAACCCCTAATAAAAGCGAAGTTTTATTGGGGCATTATGGGGTTTTTTTTGAAAAAGGGGCCCTTTTTTTTTTCCCAAAAAACTTTTGGGTTTTCCTTAAAACGGAAGGTCCGACTTTTCACTGCCTTACCAAATGAAAAAATTTCAACACCTTGGCCTTTTTTTTTCGAACGTTAAATTTTCCTTTTTGGCGGGAAAAAGGTATTAGGGCCAATTTTTGGGGAATTTTCCAGCTTTTCCCCTTTTTTAGCCACTTGAGTTTAACCCCCCAGCAGGATATGGGAATGTAATTGCCCTGTTTTGAAGGTTTTTGTCCCCAATCTTTTCCCAAAATTTTCGATTTTTAAAAGGGAAATTTTTTTGATTCTGTTTTTTCTGGTTTTTCCGGGAAAGTTTTCTGGCAAAAAAAAGGACTTATTTCTCGTATCTTACTGGGGGGCCTTTGTTGTCTCGTATGTTGGGGCCTATGTGCCCATCTTTTTAAAGTCTCCCCGCCCCGGGCAAAGGTTCCCAAAAATTTTGGCCCCTTTCCCTTTGGCAAACTTTCCCCTTACCTTTTACCTAAACACCGTGGGGCCCCCAAATCTCTGGGGATTTTTTTTTTAGGGACTGATCTTTTTCCTTGGAGGGCAAATCTTTTTTATTTGGTTGGTAGTGGCCCTTTTTTTAGTAAATGGGGCCAAATTCTTGTTCTTTAAGGGGGTTACCGTCTAAAAAAAACTTCCCTAAAATTTTTATCAAACAATTGTCAAACTGCATGGTTTACCAGAGAATTTTGGTTTCAGAAGGGGGGGTTTAGTTCTTTCCCCGTTTTTTGGGGGAAAAACCCTTTGAAGGTCGGGGTTTAATCCCCCGGGCATCCTCTGTTTTTCCAAAGGACTAATGGGCAGCAGAGAAGGAAAACAAATGGTAACAAAAAAAATTCCTTTTTATGTTTTTGTTCTGCGGGATTGGGAAAAAATACTTCCCTTTTGGGACTGAATTTCCCCATTAACTATCAGGTTAGTAGCTTTTTGGGTTACCTCCCCTTTTTTTTTGGGTTTTCACCAAGGCATGCGTTTTTTCCATTTGCTACGTTTTGATCACAGGGGTGGTTGGGTTTTAACGGGTTTAAATTACCCAAAAACCCCAGAAAAAAAAATTGCGTCTTTGGGTTTTTGGGGTTTTTGTGTTTGGGTTAAATTTATGGTTGTCCACCCGAAATCTGTTTTTTAAAAAAAGTTCCCTCGGGGTAAACTGCCCCACGAATTGGGGGTTTCTACATGTGGTGAAAAAAGGTGTAATCCAGTGGAAAATCCCTCTAAAATTACCTTCTTGTCTCTGCATACCAAAAGTGCATTTCATCGCTCCCTTCTTTAAAAGGGGGAAAATGAGCCCGTTTTTTCCGCCCTTTTAGGCCTCCCCTCCTGTTTTTATAGAGGGGAAATTTGAAATTTTAAGCGCCCCAAATCTTGGACTCCCGTAAGGTTCAAGGGTCAAAAACAGTATCTGGGTCCACGGGAAAAGGGGTTTTGGCCCTGGGGGAGGGGATCGTGGGGGTTTTGGCTAAAAACCCTCCCTGTGATCACCTGGTTTAAAGGGAAAATTTCCCTAAAATCCACCCAGACAAACAAAAACAAGGGAAGGGTCGTTGGCCCCTGCTAAAAGAAGGGGGGGGGGGGCTGGCAGGGCTAGGCAGCATTCAGGCCGCAGGGACAAAATTCTGCAGCAGCTGATTTGCGACCCCCCACCCCCGAGAGAGTTCTTTTTAGAGGGTCCCTTTAGTGACAGATTTCCAGCCCCCCCCTGGACAGGACGGGGTTTTGTAAGGGACGTCCAATGGGGGGCCCCGGAGACCGCTCCAAATTTAGCTACAGCGGCGGGTTGGGTGACAAATTTTAAAATTCCTTCAGGCTGAGTGCTGCAAACCGTGATATTTTCCTGGCTGCCCTTTGTTTACCCCCGTGCTCATATCTTTGGGTAGCTTTATCGGTTTTTTTGTTATTTGACCTAGGCTTTTGGTAGATTTTGTACCCCGCCCCGATTGTGTTTTTGACCCAAATTTTTTTTCTTTTCTTCCCTTTTGTTTGGCCCTTAAAGTTTCTGGGCGGCCCGAAAATTTTTCCCCCTGTTTGGCCCCCCGCACGTTAGCCCGCGAAAGGGGGGCTGGGCCCATTGGAGTCTGCCATCAGGGCGCAAGTCATTAGGCAGGGCAGTGGGCTGGGGGTTTCCAGTTAGGGCTCACTTTTCACCTCCCTTAAAGTGGGCCATCTCTCCGAAAACCCCTTTTTTTTCTCACCGGGCCCTACCCCCTTTGCTTCAGCCCCTTACTCTTTAGTTATCTTTCTTAAATAATAATTTCCCCGCCTTTTAAAAAATTTTTTTATTTGGGGGAAAGGGCTTTGTGTGTTTAATATTTTAAATTTTTTTTTATTTTGCAAAAGGGGTTTCTAACCATGCTTTTTTATAGAAACCCCAGAGCCAGCTTTAAAAAACATTTTCAGTTAAGGGGTTTTGGTTTTTCCCATAGCAATTTAATTTGGTATATAAAAATCTGCTATTTATATTAGGACAATTTAGTGCAGGGAGTATATAATCTGTAGTGCACAAAGCTCTAAAGGGGTTTAAAAAATTTCCCTTTAAATTAGTTAAAAAAAGGGTCCTGTACTAGAGTAAGGGCTCAGTAGGGGGAAAGGGGTTATTTATGGTTTTGACAAGCGCATTCTAAAAAACAAAACAAATTTAAAAAACCCGCAAAGTATTAGGTAAAAAGTCTTTTTTACCCTTTTTCCTTTCATGTTTAAAAACTAACCATTTTGGTGTGAAAAAACCCCCTTTAAACCCCAATATTAGGATTATGCCAATTTCCCCGTTATTTAAAAATTGAAATTTTACTGGTTTAAATTTTTGATCCTTTTTTGCCCCGAAAAACTCTTTGGGGCTATGGGGTAGAGCCTCTTTTCCCCGCCTACTGGGTTTCTGCTCCACTGATGGGGCAAAAAAAAAAAAACAGCCCGTTTGAAAGGGTACATCTGGGGAGAATTTACTTCCAGTTATATTTCAAAGCCCCAGTTAGTTTTGGGTGTGACTTGAGGGAACCTTTTGCGCAGAAATGAAAAGGGGGCCCTTTCTAAAGGAATTTTTTTTTTTGTACATCTGTCACATTAAATGAATTTTTTTGCAAAAAAACCAAAAAAAAAAAAAAAAAAATATATATAAAATTTTATTTTTATAAAAATTCTTTTTTTTTTTTTTACAGGGGAACCCTTTTTTCAAAAAAGGTTTTAAAAAAAGTCAATAAAAAATTTTTTTTGGGGGATCTACACTTTCCATTTCAAAAAACTTGAAATTAAAGTATTTCTATGTATTTTGCCTGTAAAAGGCGCCTTTTAAAAGAGCCCCTATTAGGGGGGTCTAGCTGTTTGGGTTTAAGCCGTTCCCATTGGGGGATGGGTGGGGCCAAACTTCTGCAAAACCCCCAAACCCCTCAAATACTTAAAAGGGTTTTGTGAAAAGGGATATTTGCAGTGTTTTTAAAATTTGTGTACCCAAAAAAAACCGTTTGTTCATTTGGGTGGGAAATTACATGCTTGCTAGACTCAATTTTCCCCACTCCCAAAAAGTTTTAGTTATTAAATTTTACATTCGTATACAAAACCCAAAAGAAATTAAAGTCAATTTTTTAAGGGGTTTCAGAAAATTTGAGAGTAAAAATAAAGGTTGTGAAGGGCGGGGCCCCTATTTTACACTGCGTTTTTGGAGGGGTTTTAGAACATTATTTTTGGTGTAAAAACACAAACCCAAAAACGTTCCAAAAAAAATGCAAATGTGAACCAAAGCTAAGTGGCAATGTTTTTTATTAACTACTTTTTCCTTTGGAAAAAACTTTTAAAGTCTTAAAGAAGGGGAAGTCAATAAATACCGATGCTTTATTAGGTTTAATGTGATGCTATCCTTCTTGAAATTTTATTAAAAAAAACCTTTTTTTTTATGCCTTTCCCTTTTTAAAAAGAAGGCAATAAGTTTTTTAACCCCATACTTTCCCCAAACCCTACCCAAGTGTAAAGTGAACCTGGGGGGGTTTAAAAATTTTAAAAAAGTTACATTGTTTTGGGGGGGTGGTTTGCCAGTAGGGAAAGGACTGTCTCGCAAAGAGCTCCTCTTGGGACCAGCACTAAACTCCAGTTCGGGCACACCCCTATGGGCCATAAAACAGGCTAAGCGCACGGCCACTGCTACCAGGACCTCCTCTGTGGCACCGGGACTCACTATCTGCAACTTCTTTGCACCTCTGCAGGAGTTAAGAGAAGATGACCTTCCTTCCTGCGCACTGGAGCCGCCGGCGCCATCTTACCTGCTATCACCACCTCGCGGCGCCCGACAAAAAGCTCCACGGCCCTGCAGCACAGCTTTGCTCGTGATGGGTCTCCTGCAGGATTCCGATGGCTCACCGCTGCAGCCCATCCCTCAGCAAAGAGCCGGAGGAACGCAGCCTGGATCCACGGAGCCCGGAGCTACTGCTCCCTCGAGAGCGATGCTGGGGCCCTCGGCGCATGAACCAAAGTTCGCGGAGGTCTGTGCAGACCGAGATCACTATACCCCGTCGCATAAGACAGGTCAGTGCGTGCAGGCGATTCACCATCTCTCCTCTCCTGTTGCCCCTGCTGCCATACCAGAACATACGCTCAAAGGAACCTCAATGTGCACCAGGGACTCACCCCCGTCATCCACCCCCCCAGAAATGGATGGCCGCTCCTGCACTCCACTGAACAGCCCTGGCAACTGAGGTGTCAACACACACCACTCCTGCTGCCCACCACTCCTCGTCCACTCAGCCGGAATCGCAGGCCACTGGAGGGCTGAAAACACTGCGGCCACTAACATAGGGGTCGCCTGTCCTGCCACTTCACACTCCGACATCCATTGCGCTGTTCTCAACCCAAGCTTCAACAGAGACACAAATGGCTGCCAGATGTCCTCTGGCAAGATGTATTCCCTTCAGCAACTGTATACAGCGGGCACGGATGCAGCAGGGGGCAACGACAAGTCTACTACGGGACATCAGTCTCCTTCCATCGCCTAAGTCATCAGACACCCGTATGCCCGCTCTCACATGCCCTCTATGCCCTCTCCTCACATGCTGCCCAATGGTCCTACCCAATCTACAAGGTCTGATGCAAAACTGGTGGGGGGGGAACCCCTACTGCGGAGACAGCCCTTCCTGCAAGACCATTTTGGAAAGTACATAATGGCGAAATAGAGGTGCAAAAATTTTTTTGGGGCAATGTGTGAAAAAGCTGGGGGAAAGAAAGGGGCGTTTTGGATGTAGTTTTGTTGCAGGAAGAGGCAAGATGGATCACAGATCAAACATTGAAACCAAAAGGGCCCCCTAAAAAGGCTTTTCTTTTTTGCATTTATTTGATCTTGCTGATTCCCTTATATTAATTTTTGAAGAAACTGATATATGTGATTAAGTACGTCAAGTGGTATAGCACAGTTAAATTATATGACTATGGAAGCATCAGAGTTCATATAGTGTTTTTTGTTTTTTTTCCCCCCCCCCCTTCATCTCCCTCGCCCCTTCCCCCTCTCTCTCCCCCTTTTGCCTCTACTTTTTTCCTAAAAGTCCCTGGGCCTGTAATGAGAAGATATTAAAGTGGGGCCACGGTTTCTTTTTAAAACAAATTAGGGATGCAGTATATTGCTTTTGCAAGGGACTATTTTATGTACTCATGTAGTAGGGTTTATTGTTCCTGCTTGCGGCGCTGGTCTAGTGCGAGGCGGATGCAGCGGATGCGGTGGCTTTGGGGATACTGGAGTTCTTACATGCTCCCCATTGTGATATGGGGGATTGAATGGTTTTGCTGTGAGCCGTAGGAGAGAATCTTAAATGGGGAACTTGTAGTCAGACTGGGGAGGGAGAGAGGGCTAGCCATGAGCCTACAGTATTTTTTAAAATGAGTATGAATATTCTGTAAAAAGAGAAGTAGTTTATAAAAATTTAGTCTTGAGAAAATACTATACTGCAGTGGAACATGTTTTTAAGGGGGCCCTGAAGCCTATTGGAATGAATATGCATATTACATAATAGGAGAAGAGCTTTATGGGGAAGTTAAAATAAATAAGTGGTTATTGTACATGGATTTTTATTCCCAATGAATAGCATATTAGATATTGAAAAAAAGGGGTTTTATGGGAATTGACAAGTGGAATGTGGTGAAATGTGATACCTAGTCTGCTTTTTTATTCTAGGTGAACACGCAGTTGCAATAATATGAGAGAATGGTGGAAGCCCATCCGCCCGGGCTGGGGTGTTTGTTGGTGCAGTGCATTGGCAGGGCAGTACGGTAGATGGGGCGCAACCCCTTTTTAGGGAGATGGCGAATTTGAGTGAGGGTTGTTGGGTTATGAGGATGGTGGGAGCTTTAGCGGGGGCATGTTATGGTGTCGCGCGGGGAAGGGGGCTGGGCTTTATTGGATTCTCGATGGGTAATTGGTGACACCCCGAAGGGGGGGTTTTTCCCAACTTTAATAAAAGGAAGTGAGCTCAGACCCATGTGATGGACCCTAAGCCCTTTTAAAGCCGGTTAGCTGGGGAAAACATGTCGGTGAGGTCAGGCAGACGTTTTAAATTGTGATCTCCACCTCTGTTACAAGTGTCACCTGGCAGACGGGTACAAAGGGGGCCCTTTTTTGTTTTTGTCTATGGATTGGACGACTGCCAAATAGTTGGGTTGGGATCCCCTTTCTGAAGGGTAGACTTTGCATAGATCTAAGGCTCTCCTGTTAAAAGGTGGGGTTCCACCCGACTTGAGATAGAAAGGGAGTTATTCCCCCTTTCAGAACAAAAAGGGTTAAATGATGAGGATAGAGATCAGGTTTTTAAACTGTGTATAAGGTTAAAGTTAGATATAAAAAAAGTTACGTTTTTTTGTTTAATAGTAAGAATGAAGAGTTTAAGTTTGCTATGGGAAAAAAGTGAAAAAGTGTCAAAAGCATTTTTTTTCTCTTGGGGGATTCCCAATTTTTTTGGGGATTAAGAGCCCTTCCTCCACACTGCAGCAGGGGCTTTTTGCCTCCTATTCCTCAAACATAGGGGGTGCCAACAGATCCCTACCTTTTCCTCATGAAGACCCTTTGCCACTCTTAAGGGCCCATCCGAATTGTTGGTCTCCTTTCGTTCCTGCGCCCAAACTTGAATGAAGGTCATGGCCAGAAATGAGTAAGCCGGAGAAGGGGGCCCGCATCCGTTTTCAGCGGATTTTGGCTATTCTCCAATAAAGTTCGCGCTAGAAAAAGTCAGGGTTTAAACTAAACCTTATATCTACCTCAGGAATTTCTCTGAACAGAGTCTCGTCATCTTCAATCGCCGTTCACCTGGATGACTTGGAAAAAACCCAACCAGCGCAACAATGTCAGGGGTGCGAGGTCTCCCCCAATTGTCAGACCCCAAAAATCTGATCCCACTTTTACTAAAGTATTTAGCAATCCCCGGAAGACCCGAGGGGGCCCAATCAAGTTTGGCAGGACATAGGGTGTTACATCGCGGTCTGATTCCACCCCCCCAAGAGACGTTCAGCAGGATCCATCTTTTATATCAAGGAGGAGATCTGCGAAAAGCCCCGAATAATGCAAAGTAGGTTTGAAGGCATCAAGTTGGGGGCTGTTCCCAATCTCTCAACGCACCCTCCAAATGACAGAGATGAAAAACCCCTTCTTTTCCCCTCCCAAATTTAGGAATTTCAGTAAAGTGGGTGTTCCCTTCTCCCCTTGAAGTAAAACACCGGATAGTCTCACTTTCCCCCCCTCCGGGAAAACCCATCGACTTTTTTTGACTTAGGCCTCCTATGCGTCCTGACGAATGGGGAAATCGGGATCTCCACTGACCCCTTTTCTATGAGGCTTTCCTCTCAGGACACCCTTTCTCCCCCATCCTGCCAGCTACAGCTATCCAGAACTTCGCCATCGCCAAAGGGAAGTCACATCCACCTGTGATACTCTTAAACCTGTTTCGCTCTTTGTCTCTAAACTTCCCTCCGCAAAGAAAAATCTGCATAAAACATCCCCGAAGAGGGGGCCGGGGCCTTGGTGGGGGTCCCGGACACAGGCTCGCTTCTCCCAGATGAGCCAGGACCTGCTTTGTCACCTGTAATTGGGCCCCGTTCGGGCTCCCGCCCAGGATCAGTGATCCCTGGTTCTCAGGCCCTTGAGTCCTCTGTCGTTCCACTAATGTATTTGTTTTGCCTTGTGTGCCCAGCTTTTAGCGGCTGTCGTCCTGTTCGGGGCCCCCCCATCCCTCTCTCCCCCCTTCCGTGGGGTTTTTTTTTTTGTATTTGGTCTCTCCTCCCAACGAAAAGTCCGAGTTTTATTTTTCTGATTCCCCCCCTTTTTTTTTTTTGATTCATTCTAACCCGTCGTCCTACAGTCTGGAAAAGTTGGGCCCCCACATAGTGCTGGCCTTTTGTTGATACCACATGACCACTGCAGTTACATATCTGCCTGTTTTAGTTGTTTGGCCCATCCCTCTCAGTTATCTGAGGTTTATCGATTGTTATTAGTTTTGGAGGTTAACCCCATCGGCTCGGGCGAACCGATTTTTGATATTTTTAAGGATGAGGGAACGGCGGGGGTCCTTTTGTAAAGTGCACCCTTGCAGGACCAAATCCACTTTAGCAAACCCAAAAATAAAAAAAAATTTTTTGGGAAATGAACGCGCCCCCCGGACTTTACACTCTAATCTGTGTATCTCTTTTATCACTGTGAAAATTTCGGGGAAAACACCCAGCTGTCGATGCCCCACAGGTGGATAGTATCACAGAAATTAAAAAAAGCTTCAGCACTCGAAACCATTAACCCAAAATTTTTAAAAACACACAAAAAAGGGAGGTCATTTTTTAAAAAGCATGTAAAGAAAAAACATAGAAGGTGCAGGTTTATGCGTTTAAAGGCCTACATTCTGGGTCTTAGTCGTAAAAAAATATGCACTCTAAAAACACAACTTTTAAAGGGCCCACCCCCTAAACATAAAACTCCCCCCCAAAGACATTTTAAACCCGTTGATAGAATGCCCCTACTAAGGTTTTGGAAAAAATTTTGGCTAATTTAGAAAAGGGTGGGAATTTTTAAATTGAAATTTTTTGATGACGGGAGGCAGAAAGTATGATTGGAAATTCCCGAGGGCTACCCGTATTTATTGCACTACTTAAAACCCATAAGGGGGTGTTTCCACCACCTTTCGCCCCAAATTTTTTTCGGGAAGGGGCCATCTTTTAAATCTCCGTGTGTGGCTTTGACCCCCCACCTGCAACCATTGGTTTTTTGGGCACCGATTTTCTTTTTTGGGATACATTTTTGATGTTAAATTTTAAATAATTGGTTTAAGGGGCGCTGGCCTGGCATGCTGGCTGGAGGAGGTTGTGACTGAGTCCCCCACCGTGCACTCTTTTTAAAAAGGGGAAAAGGCTTCATAAAAATGGGGCCCCAACGAAGGGGAAAAGAAAAAGGCCCAGAGCCCCCTCAACGAGGGGTTGAGACGGGAGCCCCCCATCTCAAAATTTTTTTTGAAACCCTTTTAGGGGGGCCGGGGGAAATGATCCGACGGCCCCCCTGCTGGAGCAGGCGCCATCTTGCCTAAACCTGAACCCCCGAGCGCTCTGCAGCGGGGCGGGCGACTTTTCGAAAGAGCGGATTGGGGGGGACCGCACCTGAAATTCCCACTGCCCCGCGCGAGCCTGGGCGCGGACCCTTTTGGGGCGGCAGCGGACCGCCCAATTACAGCGCCCGGGGACGGGAAAAGAGGGGAGAGCCCCTGGGCACGCCGGATCTACATTCCGAACCCTTCACCTGGACCAACCGAGAAACCCATCGCTGGTTTGGAGAGACGGAGCTGCCTAAAAGAACCCCCCTACCCCGGGGGGGGGGGGGGAACCCCCCCGGGGGGGCCCTGAAAAACCGAGGGAGGGTCCCCTTGAGTACCCAGTCACTCTCTGTCAGGGGCCCCCCAAAAGGGAAAACAGCGGGCTTTGGGCGGGGGCCACGGGCGGATCCCCTTTTTTTGTGCGAGGGACACTCCATTTGGCATAAGGGGAACAGGGGCGCAGCTAGCAGCAAACCCCTTGCAAGGGGAAAAGACTGACGCCTCTGCAGGGGAAAGCTCGGCCCCCTGCCCCGTTGGAGACCTA
The DNA here is from genome assembly GCA_025379985.1 of Phyllomedusa bahiana. NCBI lineage: Eukaryota > Metazoa > Chordata > Amphibia > Anura > Hylidae > Phyllomedusa > Phyllomedusa bahiana. The sequence continues at coordinate 37,042 of JAODAL010006115.1, forward strand.
CATGTTAAGCCCCCAAACACCCTCAGTAAAGGAGCCCTCTCCCGGGCCCCCCAAAATGATTTGGACATCTGAGGGGGGGTCCGGTGGTGGATCTCCAAAAAAATTTGCTTTTTGGTGCGTTTTGCATTTTAAAGGGCAACCCCCCTAGTCAAAAATAAAGGGCCGAGAGTAAGGAAACCTAGGGGGAAAACATGCCCAGAAGGAAGCCTTAAAAACCCCTTTGAGGGGCCACCCTGTTTTTACGGGGCTCTTCTGTCTTTAATACCTATGAAAATGATACCCACTGCTATGGCACAAGATCTTGGGCTCCCAATGGCGGAAAGGGGAATTGCGGGCTTTTTAAAAATTTGGATGTCAATGCCCTTCAAAACAGGGTCCCCAAAACCTTAAAACAGTTTCCCAAACCCCACTGTCCAGCGTTTCCTTAGCGGACTTGCACCCCACAGTGGCCCACCCAGAAAGCGTTCCCCCAAAGACCCCCATAGATCCCATGGCCGACCCTTGAGAATCGCAACAAAAGGGAATAATATACTTTTAGGGGTCATCCGGAGTTTTTGCCCCCAAAAGATCCCCCAAGCCCCACAAAATTTTTTTCAACACGCCCTGGGAAGAAAAAAAAGGGAAAAACAAAATAACCCGGGATAGGGCCCATAGACCCTTTAAAGGCCGCAGAGTCAGGAAATGCCGCCCCCCGTGATGTGTTTATGCCGGATACATTACTTTGCAAATTAAAAAATTTCCAAATTATGAAAAAAGCAAAGGGGTTCTCTCAAAATCAAATGTGGGGGGGCCAAAAAAAAACCAATTTTCCCAAAATTTTATCCAGGGCGCCGCTACACTTGGACGACGCCAAACCGTTTCCCTTTTCTTTTCCAACAGTCACTTTAATATCCCATACCGTTTGGGGATTCCCGTTTTCGCTCCCAAATACGCAGGGGCGACAGGAAATCCCCCCTGAAACACCCCGGGCAGAATTGCCATCGTTTTCTGGAGGAGCTAACCCCCCCAGAGTTTTCCCTTTCCGGGAAGGGGATTTCCATTTTCCCCAGATTTTCCCCTTTTTTCCCTCACCCCCCCCTTAAGGGGAGCCCCTGCCCAAAGACCAGGGACTGCCCAAGGAGCTTTTTAAAAAACCGCAAAGAACCCGAAAAACCCCCCCGAGGCGGGGGCAACATAGATGGCTCTAGGGGGGGCCGGTTCAAGAAGGGAAAATTGTTCAACACCAATAGCCCCCGGGGGGGGATCGGGGTCAATTTTGTTTCTCCCCCCCCCCAATGGGCGGCCCGGAAAACATTGGAGTTACCCTCTCAGCGGGGAGGATAGACCCTTGTAAAAGGGTATTTTTTTGATTTTTTCTTTTGCTCTGTGAGATGGGGGCCCTTTTCCCCTTTTTTTCCTTCTATAATTTCTGATTTTTGCCGGGGTCCTGTATACTCTTTTTCTTTATTTTTAATACCCGGGGACTGGGGGCCCCCTCTCCGCCCCCCCCCCCCTTTTTTTCTCCCCCTTTCCCCCCCCCCCCTCAAAGGGGGTTTTTTTTTTTTTTTTTTTTTTTTCTCTCCCTCTCTTCCCCCCCTCCTTTCAACCTCTCTTTCCCCCACCCCTCACCTCGGGCCCCGCAAACCCGGGGAAAAAAAATTTTTTTCCCCCAAGGGGGCTTACTTTTTGGGTTTTTTTAAAATCGTGCACGACCGATCCCGATTCACTAAGATTTGCTACTCCCGAAAAAAGGCGAACATACGCCTGGTGGTAGCGAAAAACCCCTTTCTCCTCGAGGGTGGGGGGCCAGTCACAGTCCCCCATAGGGAAAAGATGTAGGGGGATCCTTTCCCAAATCCCCGGAAACCCAGATATGTTGCAACCTATAGTCTTGTTGCCACCACAAAGGGTTTCCTTTGGCCCTTTTTGTTTTTGGTTACGGGATCCAATAAAAAATTTGCCCCCAAATTTGGGGTTTTGGTTGAGGTCCTGGGGTTTGGGAGAGGACCCCGGTTTGTTTGGGGCTGGGGGCGGAAGGGTTCGGGGCAAACCCTTATTTCCGTAAAAATTTCACCTCCTTAAAAATTTAAAAGGCTTTAATTTTCCCGGGGAAAAAGAGGTCCAAAATACGAAATCAGTTTGCAAAAAAAGCAAAAACTCACATCCCTGTTTTTAAGGAACCCACTTTTGCAGTGGGAAAACCTGACCATGGAAAAATAAAAAATTAAACCCTCCCTGGTTGCCAAAGAAAAGCAGCGGAACGAGCAAAAAAAAAAGGAGTAAGCGATATTTCTTTCTTTAGATCCCTGCAGCACAAGATCTTGGGCCAAAAAGCAGATGAAAAAGGGTCGAAAACTTTTTTTGGGGGATTTTGGGGCATGCCGGGGCGGGGTTCCTCCCACACTACCAATATCTATCCCCCGAATCAGGGACAACTGACTTTCCCTTTTGGACAAAACCCTAACAAGGCTTTAATCCCTTTTCCCCGGGGTTTTCGTTGGTGGCCCTGCGGGGCTTCAACTCCTTTTAAACCCGGAGTTAGACACATCCGCCCGAACTTCATTTTTTTCCCCCTTTTAAAAAAAAAATTGAATAAGATTAAAAAAGCTTCTTCATAAAAATGCAGCTCTTTTTTTGACCCCATGGCGAAAACATTCCCAAAAAACTCGAGATTACCCCCCTTTTTCTCTGCCCCCCCATACAATATAGTAGAATTGTTTTTTAAACTTTTAAAATCATTCGGCCCTCCCCTTTCCCCTTTAAAACAATTTTTATTTATAACAGTTTTGTTATCAGAAACACCTCCTGTTCAATTTTGAGCTGACTGTTCCCGTTGGGGCCCCCCAGCAGCTGTGGGGAAAAATCAATTGGGGTCCCTTCCCCCAATTTACTTTCCCCGATGAAGACAGGGCCTGGGCTCAATCAAAAAGGGTCTTTTTTTGGAGGATCATCGGGCCCCGGTTGACCCTCGTGCCAGCCCCAAATTTGGGGGGGCCAAAAATTTTCTAATACGAGGGAAAATTTTAAAAAAAACATGGAGCTAGATTTAAAAGGGGGAAGCTTCGGCAAAAAATTCAAAAAATGCTTGCCAGGCTTGGGGTCTCGAGACAGCACATTTAAAGGGCCCCCAGGGCCCAATGAAAATTGAAAGAAATAACCCCAAATTTAGACATGACATTTCCGATAAAAGTTAAGCGGAAGGGTTTAAACCGCTACAGACAGTTTTTCTCCCCAAATTCCCCCCTAAGAATGGAGTAACCCAAACCCCGCAGGGGTGTTAGCGAAGCATTGAGGGGCAAAAGGGGGAAACATTATAAGGTCCCTGCGTTAAAGAAACACGGGTGGCAAAGTGGGAACCCTCTGACCACAAACAAAATGGGAGTGCTTTCCAAAAACTACAAACCCCGATTTGTATAACCTACCAAAATTTGGCCCTTTAACAACCCCCTCAAAAACTTTAGAACATATCTAAGACGTTCTTCCCTTCCAAAAAATTTCCTTTCCCAAAAGACTTTGCTGTTTAGAGGAACCCTTTAAAGCCGGGGAAAAATTGGGGCGGCTATAAAAATCCCTCCCCTTTTGGGAAAAGCCCAGGACCAGAGGGTTCACGGGCCAAAAACTATAAACTTTCTGAAAATGAGGGTTTTGTCCCCCGCTGAGCTCGTTTTAATTCGATTCTTTATCGAAACCCCCCTTTTCCCAAACACTTCCTCCCGGCGTATAAAAACAGTCATTTCCCAAAGAGGGAAAGGGGCCCCTTGCTGGGGCCAAGCTACAGGGCCCATTTCCCAAAAAACCTCGATACAAAAAATCTTTGCAAAAATTTCGTTTCCCTACGGTTTAACCCCCCATCCGGGGGGGCCCGAACCCTTTTGAAACAGGTTTTGGGGTTTTTTTCCCTCCCGTGAAAGCACGGGACACCCCCCAAAAACAAATCCCCTCTGGTTTTCACAAACGAGACTGGCGGGCCCCCGCCCCTGTATGGCTATCGCTAGAAACCCGGGGAAGGCGTTTTTACGGGTGGGGTGGTCTTTTATGGAAAAAGGGGCCCCATCAACATAGGTCTGGGCCCCCTTATGCCTCCAGCGCAAACATGGCTCAAAAAAGAAAAACCCCTTTGGAGAATTAAAAAATTAATGGATCCCTGTCGGCTCCCTTTTACAATTTGCAATGGACCCGGGAGGGTTTTCCCCTTTCCCCCATTCTTAGTTTTAACTATGGAAAACCTGTTGGGAAGACATCAGACGGAAAACCCGGGGTAATTAAAAGGGTTTTTCGAGGGTAAGGGGCAGGGTATATAAATGCGCTGCTTTCCCCGCGAACTTTTTTTTCATTTGTCACGCAGGGACCCCCGACGTCCTACCTGTCCTTTATGGGCTAATTTTTGGGGCGATTTGGAAAAAATTTTTAAAATTTTAAAAAGGGAATTGAACAAGTGTTGGGGCCCTAAAAATAAAAACCCTCCCAATGAAAAATGATAGGGGTTTCCCCAAAGATAACTTTTCCCTTTTACGTGGGCTACGCCGTCACGAGGTACTTAGGGAAATCAAAAACCCTCGGATCTGATCAGTAGGGGGACCTGAACTTTTTGGCCCCTCATTGCGACTTTTTTCCTCGGACCTGACTCGGGGGGGAAGGGCCAGATTTTTTCGGGGGTGGGACCCCATAAAAAATTCTGAAAAATGAATGTTTTTCCCCGAATGCTTTTTTTGGGTTTTAAAAAAGTCCCTGCCCTCTTGCCCCCAAAAGTTTTTTCCTTTTATTAGGGCAAATGCCTGGGGGCGTTTGTGTGGGGGGAGCACACCCACGAGTGGCAAAAAAAAGGGGCTAACTAGACCTAAAGGGGTGGGGGGTGGGCTGGCTCTCCCCAAACCCAAAGCAATTAAAACTGCCACACTAGCAGCCCGCTTTCTGATTGGGAAAAAAAAAATGGAGCCCCAAAAAGGAGTGGGTGCCCGTTAGAGGAAAAACGTACCTGAAAAAACCCCCCTTTAGGGTTGCCGGGGGTTGGGAAAATAATCCTTTTAAGGTTTAAATTGGGGTTTCCCTGCCCTTTGGGGATACAAACCCCACCCCGGGTAGCAAGGGGGGGGACTATTTGGCCCCGGAAAAATAAAACTCTTTTAACCCCGGGGGATGGCCCTTTTAAAACCCCGTAAATGGGAAAACCCCCCCCACAACCCCATAACGGCCCCTTTGCTAAACATTTCGAGCTCCCGCGCCCCCCGCACTCATTAAAATTTCGGGGCATCATAGCGGGGGTTTCCCCTCTGAAACCACTCTCGGAAAAACGGGGTTTGTTTTTTTCCGAGGCCCTTTTATGGGTTAAATCACCCCCAAATACCCGGGCCTTTTTAAAGTACCAAAAAAGGGCCCGCTGATTTACATAAAGGGAAACCCAACCCCCTTGAGGTCTTATAAAATTGGGAGATAGGGAAAAAAGACTTCTCCCTTTTTCAAATATTATATAATTTGGGTTAAAAAAAGGGCTAAAAGGCCCCCACCTCCCCTGTATAAGGCGAGCTGGGAGAGGGGGGAAAAAGGGGAAGGGAATTTTCGACTGGGGGGAAAAACAAAAAAAGCATGATTCTTTCCCCCAGGTCCCCCAAAAAACCCGTAAAAACCCCAAAAATTGAATTTTAAAATTTGTCAAAAATGGGACAGGGTCCCCGAAAATTTTTAATAAGGGGGTTTCCCATGATCTCTAACGGGAAAGCGGAGAAGTTAAAGGGGAAGTCGGATCAATTGGGACATATAGGTGGAGCTGTTTCCCCTCAAACCAGGGCCCTTTTTTTTAAGGTAGTTTCCCTGGAAACCCTCCCGGGCAAAGGGAAAAAAGTTGCCCAAACGGGCCCCCCCCCCCCCTGCTCCTCTCCATGATTAACCCTTTTCCATTAGGTGTTTTTAAAGGGAATTAATTTGGTTTTTTATGCTTTTTGGCTCGAGCACCATACCAAACCCCTGGGGGAATTTGAGCACTGTCCCCACAGTCTTTCCCATTGGGTTTTTTTGGAGATCCCTTTGTAAATGCAAAAAAAATGGGGAAAATTTTGCTCTTTTCGAAAACCCGATCTGGAAAAGTTTCCCTAAAACCCGGGGAACTGGACGGAGTTTTGTGGGTCCCAACTACGTAAGCTTTCAATAACTCTGGTTTTTATAAAATTTAAAAATTGTATGTGTGGGTCAGGTTTTAAGCAAAAAAGATCCCTTGCGACTTTTCCCGGGCCGATACGGAAACCCAAAAAATTTTCCCCCCCCCACAAGTTATTGAACGCAAAATCCCTTTTTCAAAAATTTTGGGGGCACAGTTTAAATTTTCAAAACCCAAAAAAAAAAAAAAAAAAATTTGGTTAGGTTTTAAAAAACAGTTTAAAGTTATATTTCCCTGTGCGATGTTTTGCAACCTTTTAAAAAATAAAAAAATGGGGGAAGGGGCTTTTTTTTTTTTTTTTTTTTGGGATCAAAAAGATTTACCCGTTTCTATCCCAGCACGTATCATATGCCCCAAAATTGAGCCCCGACCAATCGCTTTATGCAAAAGTGTGGGGTGATTTTTTTTCCATTTGTTTTTTTTGATACCCTGGTTTTTATTTATAAAAAACCCCGTAAATTGACAATACTTTGCTTTAAAAATGTAAAAATTTTTTTCTTTATTGTTTTAATAAAACATTGGGAAATTTTAAAAAAAAAAAATATGGGGTTTTAAAATTTTGTGGGAAAATGAATTCTTCTGGGTTTCCCTGTAAAAATTTTGTTTTTCTTTATACGTGTCCCTTTCATGTCAATTGAATAAGTGTACAAAATATAGCGTGGAGCTTAAAGAGTTTATGCTGACTGATTTCCTTTTGAAGCATAATTATTTTTTCTTTGAGAATTTTTTTCTTCAGATTCAGGGATGCCAGAGGGGCTCATGCTTTTCCCCATCACTTGCTAACATTTTTGTAGCTTGGTGGGGGGAAAAGTATATTTATTCTATGGAGAATGTATTTTCTAACATTTTTTGGTATGGGTTTATCGATGACACCCTGCTCTTCTGACAGGTTGAGTCCAACAAAGTCACTGATTTTGTTCCTCTCATAAGACTATTTAGCCCACATTCTCTGGTTAGGTATTTCAACGGTTAACATGTCTAGGGTGGAATTTCATGTTTATAGGTGTGTCTTTAAAAATTGTGTCTTTAGAGTGCATAGTTTGTTACGACTAAGAGCCAAAGTGTGGCTCGAAAAGCATAAGCTTGCACCTTCTACATTGTTATCATACTTTTAAAAATGACCTGAATAAATGTGCATTCTAACTTTTGATAACGGATACCACGAGTGCTGGAGCCTTCTTCATTGCTGTGATACTATACACATTAGCCAATATTTATGTTCCTTATACAGGCCAGATCTCCTTCCTAGCCAAGACTTTGGATAAACTTGTCCGTTTTGGGCAAGGGCAGATTATCCTCTGCGGGGACTTGAATTTAGCCTTAAACCCTCTACTTGGTACCTCTTCTGGGCGATCCTCCATTGCCTTTCACGCTCTTAATATAGTGAGAACATTGCTCCACGATATTGTAGATGTTTGGAGGCTCCTACACCCGAAAGACCGCGATTACACTTTTTACTCCTCCCTCAAAACTCCTACAGCCGCATCGATTATTTTCTCCTGCAACATTCTCTCATCCGTTACATGGTGACTGCCTCGTGGACAATATTCTGCACTCGGACCATGCACCTATCCACTGCAATCTTGTCCTTCCGAGTTACAGTCTCCCATCTTTGCGTGTAAGTTGACCAAATCACTGCTTTTTTACTCCCTCTGCTTATCTGAATTAGAATGCTCAATTGACATGTTCGCCTCAATACATCATTCCGACCAAACTTCTCCCCAAACCCAATGGGAAGCCCTTAAGTGCTCAGAGTAGTACTTATAAAGCATGGAGCTCGTCTCAATAAAGAAGCATCCTACAAACTTCAATCCCTCATGATGCAGCTTACCTCACTAGAGGCGCTTCACCAGTCATTAGATTGGAGTCTGATTTAAGGGCCCTCAATCAGATGCACCGCGAAATTCTTCAATTAGTGGAGAATAAACATAAAAAATATTGCCAAATATGTTCTAGCTCCTTTATACCTGGAGTAACAAACCTGGTAGATCCCTGGACTGTGCGCTTTGAGAGAAGAGAGCATCCCTATTCGTTCCTTCCATCAAGAACTTTGCGGGGCAGATCGTTCATTTAACGGAGGATATTTTAGCGGCCTTTCACAAATACTACTCAACTTACACAATCTTCCCACTCCACACGCCCATATGGCTGTTTCTCCTCGTCTCACCCTCCTCCAATCATATCTAATCGAAAACAGCTCTTCCATCTCAGTCTCTTGCCTCTCTGGAGGAGCCATTCACAGTGGCCGAGCTCCAGAACACCGCCCTGTTCTACAAAGTTTTGAAGGAGGAGCGGGCAACCCCTATCCTTAAGGCTTTTAAAGGTGGTCTCCTGCGACTCCCCATTAGATCCAGCAGTCAGATACAGCTTTTATAGGTTTAACCCAGACGATTTTTGGTTTATTACCCTGTACTGTGCCTATATCAGATTTGATGCATAAATACCATGATGTATACTTTTCTCCTGAACTGTACAACTCCTGGAACAGATTAACTTGCTTTCTCCCTTGGCTATGTATTTTTGCATTCTCAATAAAAGTCTTTGAATACGTAAAAAAACAAAAAAAAACAAAGTTACATTGTGAGGTGTAGACTATGTTGGTGCTATATAACCAGAGAATCAAATGAGATGTAAACCTGGGATTGGATTCTTGACTGTAAACTCAGAAGCAATCTATAAAAAGTTCCCTGAAATTCTAATTCTTTACATTCTCTTTTCATGCAAAAGCAAAATGTACATTCATAGCGTTTTGCTTAATAAAAATTAAAATTTATTGTGGACAAAAAAAAAAAAAAAAAAGAATCACATGAGATATTTGAAACCAGTGCTTATTCAAGGAATTTTATATTAATAAAAAAGACTAAAGCACAAACATATCAATCAAAACAGCAAAATGACAAAAATGTTCACGATCTGTGTGGAAAACATTTGCTCTGTAGGCCAGCTCATGTTCCATAAATTCCAATACACTTCATAAATCAAAATGTCGCTTGCTCTGTAAACCGTTTTTTTAAACTCCAGTGTATGATGTACCTGTGGACCATACTGTGATAACCAATCTATGCAAAGTATCATGGCATCATTATTGATTGTTGGGATCTGATTTGAGTTTTATTTAAACCACTGTGATAGAAATTCAACAAAACTTCTCATAATATGCAGGCAGTTGTGTAGACCTATTTGCTGAAGCTTAAATATGTGTTCTGTGACCTAAAGTTTTCGTGCAGCATGGCCATGATGCTCAACCATCATTCGTTGAAACTCAGAAACAACAGGACATTGTCTCCCTATATTCTGATAAGTTCTTAAAATGTCAACTATGAAGCCACCACTGCTCAATTCTCAAGGAGGTGTAAACCTGAGCCCTCTCCTTGTCGAGAACCAAGCAGTAAAGGCTACTTGGTTCATAGTCTAGATGCTCATTACCATATCGGGGACTAAAAGAAAAATCAAAGAAGAGCTGTCAAGTGATAGCCATTATCTCGCTCTATTAGAGGACCTTGTAAGTCTTCAAATTTTCTAAACTGCACCACAAAAAAAAGAAAGGTATTGGATAGTGGTTGCTATAGGTTACAAGGCAAGTTTCTTTGAAGATGAAACCAGTACCCAAAGCAGCCAATCACAGCAGGCTTTTTTTTAAAGCCTTTGTTACTGTGACATGCCAAACTGCATCATAACTTTATGCACAAGCGCTTATAGTCCCATTAAATACCCAAATTCTTTGGATGCTGGAAAAACGTCAAACTAAAATTGTAAGCATACCATTTGTAAACCAAAAAATTCCAGAGTAACTTAAAAGAATAAAACGTACAAATATCCCACTTAACGTTCACCCTAAAAAAAAAAACTGTGCTGAAAGTCAGATTTTTTTCCTTCTTTTAAATTAAATGAAAAACACATACAACTAAAGTGCAAGTTCTGTAAAGACTTGTCCGTTCCAGTTCAGCACAAATCACCTTTGTCCACATCAAAGTTTTATATGAGTTGGCTTGCAAGAAATTGAATATAAAGATGACAACCCAGTTTCTTGTTCAAGCTTCCTGCTTTGACAGAAAAGTGTTATGTTTGGGTAAATTCGTTGACCTTGTTAAAACAATTTGAAAGGTGAAGGATTAATTCCAAGTCTTAACAATGGATACTTTTCCTTCAACATTCAAAAGGGAGGGGGATAATCTGTGAAATTCCATTTTTTGTCCTGCTTCTCATCTGACTCTTCTAAATTTCGTATTTCACTCCATCTTAGATCTTTCAAAATGCGTGATCATTCTCTCCTACAAAAAAGAAAATAAATATTTAAACTTGTTTTGGGGGAAATAATGATTATTTTATAATATTCAAGTTTATTTTATAATAAGTTTATTTTATAAACTTCAAGATTATTTTATAATATACAAGTAATTTATAGACATTTATCTTCTAACAGGATAATTCCCTTTTTTAACCCAAGATAAAAAAAAGATCTAGCATAGTTTGTGACTATTTATTACTAGTAAGTGGAGGGTTACTCAACAGAGCTGAGCACATGACTGTCATAAGTTCTACTTCTGCAGCCAGAAATATAAATGGAAAATACTGACCTCATCTGAGTCCAATAAAGCAGGGAGAGCTCTGTAAGAAAGGCACAGAACAGTCATTCAAGAGAAATTGGCATAACTATTCTTTTGGTTAAATGTTTTTTTGTATCATAGTACTTTGAGCTGCCCCAAGGATAACAAAAATTAAAAAAATTTCTTTTGCATACTGCAAGTTTAGCTGGAACAGCTCATTACATTAAAAGCAATACTGCTTTGAGCAGAAGTGTATGAGAAGGCTGTATAGTTGAACATTGGAGTCCCGTGCAACTTCATATTTAAATGTTACATGCTTCATGGGTCTTTAATGAAACACTGAGAATCAGCATCTGTTTTTACTAAATTATGCTAGACGGATTATATGGTTAATGAGAAGGCTTCTGACTATTTAAAGTGCTTGCAGCTCAAAAGGTGCAACATTCTTTATTAGGCAGAGGCAGCATGAAGGTGCGTGGAGACTTGAACACCATGGTCGCTCCACTGAAATCTTAATATATTCAAACAAACTCAAAAGGAAAAGACTTCGGACCTTCACTACCTCTTGGCTGTAGTGTCCTCAAGTCACATCTGAAAAACTGGACCCAATGTAGTCAATGGGGTATGTGCGACACATTTGGTGGTTGCTGTAAAACGGCTCCATTTGTACCTCGAGTGATGGTTCTGAATGGAGTCTCTGATGCAGATATGAACCAAGCCTTACCTGGTTCTTAAACTGAGCTCGTTTCCGTCTAGCACAATAACATCTTCAACTGGAAATTATGACAGTCAGCTGAATAACTGTGTATACAGCTTTTTTTAACCAATTACAAGACAACCTTTTCTACTGTGTGGTTTGCTAAAAAGTTGCACATCACAAGCACTGAGTCTCTTTCTGCCTGGAACGCCTGCAAACCAAATTGTTATGTTTAAAGGTTTGACAAATTCTTTTTAAAATCTTACCTTAGATTAGAACTTGCTTTTGCATATATCAGTAGTAGAAAAAAAACCCATGAAAAGTGTTTGAGAAAATGGCATCTCCTTCGGGTGGCTTTTGGAGCTAGGTCTAGGCTTAACCAGCCAACAAGTATTCTACTCTACAGTGATAAGGTGCAAACACCTCAAAACAGCTATCTATATATGATTTGGCTTTACTCCCAGTCATATTGCAAAACTCAATTAGTCAGATGTGACTTGAGGAACCTCCAAGGCAGATGTAAACCAGGCCTTCCGAAAGGATTTTCTTTTTCTATACATTTGTACACTTAAATTAATTTTGCAAGAAAAGCAAAAAACTGATAATTTGTATTTATTGTTTTGCAACCCCTTAGTTACAGTTATGAGCAGGTCAATAAAAACTATATTTTGCAATCTACGCTTTCCTTTTCAACAACATAGCTGGATATTAAAATAGTCCTTCAAGAAGGGCAAAGCTACAGTATAATCAAGTACACCTATTGTAAGCTAAAAGTACTCACACATCAGTGACAGATGAAGGAATGTTTTCTTCTACCCACTTCAAATCTTCCTCCTATAAAAAAAAAAACACGACACTTTTGCACAACAATTGTATTTTGATATACAATTTTAAACACTTTCAAATCATAGAAGAAGCTCCAATTCTATGAACGCAGAAAGAATCTCTTTCATTTCAACCCCCAAAAACATTTTCACGTTTCATCGTTAAAGAAGAACAAAATGGCCGCTGGGCTGCTTCCTCAGCAGAAACCTGTCCTACTTGAAGTAGGACAGACAGTTACCTCCTGGTTAGACTGACTGACATAGCTGAAGGCATTATGGTTAAGGGGCTGAGAAGCCCACAGCGCCCTCTGTTGGTTGTAACAAATCCTCAATTTGCTTTTGACCCACCGAGTCTTGAGAAAGCAAAAAGGATTTTTTAGCCAAGCCAGTATCTCAGCCCCTTTCCCATAATGCCTTGTGATATGCAGATGCTAAGTAGAGGGCGAAAAGGCAAAACAAAAACTCTACAAGCAGTTCGTTCGGTGCTCTCCTTAAGGAGAGATCTTCCCTTCCTGAGCTCCCCTATGCCTCCCACACAGCCAGCCAGTATCTTCTCTACTCTGCACTGAAGAGGGACAAAAATCCAGAAACAGCGTTGTCTGTAGATGAGAGATACTGGCTTGGCTAAAAAATCCTTTTTGCTTTCTCAAGACTCGGTGGGTCAAAAGCAAAATTGAGGATTTGTTACAACCAACAGAGGGCGCTGTGGGGTTCTCAGCCCCTTTCCCATAATGCCTTGTGATATGCAGATGCTTAGTAGAGGGCAAAAAGGCAAAACAAAAACTCTACAAGCCGTTCGTTCGGTGCTCTCCTTAAGGAGAGATCTTCCCTTCCTGACATAGCTGGGCATGTACTTTTCTCAGTCACTGACAGACTTGCGGTACGAGGGACGGCTTTGCCAAGTAGAATGGAGACATATATATATTTTTTCTTTTTAGATATATATATTTGGTGTGGATATAGTATATAGAATCTACATCTACAGCTCAGTTAGGAGGAAGCCGCTGTTGTGGGAAATGTTTTCAGAGTGCGCGCCCAGCAACTGTAACTCCGCACACTAGCCCAGTGAGGCGAAAGATCCAACATGCCGATAATATGCGATATAAGAGTGTTGGTAAGCAGGTCACACACTGGATTGTGACAGATAGTTACTGCTTATGTTTAGTATTACTGCACTATATGTTCTTATTTTTTTGGTTTCTTTTTTGGTCCCTTATTGAACAGGCTCTTGTTTTCAAATCTGGCATGTCACTTTATTGCAGAATAACTTTTTTTTAAATAGATTTTACCTATATGTGAATTTGAGACTGTTTTTGCGTGACACATTGTACTTTAAGTTAGCAATTAATTTTTGTCAAATGATTTCACAATCATTGTGAAAATTTACTATTTTCAAAGTTCAAAAATTTCTGCGTGCAAGACAGATACCAGTAGTCATACCCAACAAATTAGTAAATACCATAAGTTTACTTTATGTTGGCATCATTTTTTTTAAATCTCATTTTTTTAGGGCATTAGAGAGCTCTTTTCAAGAAAATTTGTAACACCGATTTTTTTCATTACCGGTCCAGTTCTTGCAGATTTTAAATTTTTATCTATTATTCACTGGAACACAGTAGATGTGACCAGGGAAATGCAACTAATATTGATTCAACAGTTTCTGCCATTTTTAAACATATCCCATATGTGGCTCAAATGCGCTATTTGACTTGACCACAAGCCTCAGATTAGGAGGAGCACCCACTGGATTTTGGGGTCTCATTTTCATTAGGATACATTTTAGGCACCATTCCAGGTTTGCAGACACTCTAAGGTGCTAAAACTTAATAAACTCCACTAAAAAGACCTTATTTAGAAAACTACCCCCTTGAGGAATATATCCAGTGAGAATCTTAACCCCAAAGGTGTTCAGACGTTTTATTTTTAACATTAGGCCGCAGTTTCAGCTGAAAATGTTTGATTTTTACAAGGAAAAAAAATCTTCAGTTCCATCATTGTTTTTAGGCTTCAATTTTATAGCATTCGTTGTGTGGTATAAATGACAGGATAACTTTACTATGCAGGTTGGCACAATTGCAATGATATAAATTTTATATAGATTTTTAGTTTTTGCTACTTTTACACAGTAGAAATAGGTTTGTAAAAAATTGTGTTTTTATCTTGTCATAGCATGACAACCATAACTTTTTTATTTTTCTGTATACATAGCGGATTATGGGCTTGTTTTTTGCATTTGACGTTTTCATTAATGCCAATATGTAGTTTATAGGATGCTTTGATCTCTTTTTATCAAGGATTTTTTTGGAGGCAGAATGAACAAAATACAGCAATCCTGGCAGTTTTTTAAATAATTTTTACAGCGGTCACCATGCGGTAAATGACCTGCTAGCTTTACTCAACATAACGATACAATTACAGTGATACCCAATCTGTATATGTTTTTACGTTTTACTACTTTTACACAATAAAAACACACTTATTTAGAAAAGAAAACACATTTTTGAATCGCCATAGTCTGAGAGCCATAACTTTTTTATTTTTCTGTGTACAGAGCTGTGTAGGGGCTTGTTTTTTCCTGGCTGAGTTGACGTTTTTATTGATATTTTTTGGGGACACATGACTTTATGATCGCTTTTGAATCTGTTTTTGGAAGGCAGAGTGAAGAAAATGCAGCAATCCCGGTAGTGTTTTTTATTTTGATCTTTTTTACAGTGCTCACTGTGCAGTTAACATGGAATATTAGTTTTACTCTGCTGGATGATACAATTGTGGCGATACCCAATTTGTTTTTTAATGTGGTAACAGTTTTTTTTTTTTTTTGTATAAAATATTATTTATGTATCTCTCTCTTTTGATAACCATAACTTTTTTTACTTTTCCAAATATAGAGCTGTATAAGGTCTTTTTATTTGCGGAACAAACTGACAGATGGGACCCCGAACACTTTTTCACCGATTCCTCCAGAAAAGAACAAAGCACATTAAGCCATCTAGTAGGAAACAAACATCTGTCCGCATGTTTCCACTCCCTGGCAACCAGCTCCTCAAACTCCAGGTGTGTTGGAAACACTAAGCGTTGCCGCCTGGTATGCTTAAAGACCTCCTCCTGGGAGGCGGAGACATCCTCATCCTTAACATGGTGGGAGTCTCTGAAAGCCCGAATAAGGGCTTGGACCGCTGCTGCCTTTCCATCATCTCTGTCTGGCTTGGAGTCAGAATCAGAGGAGTACCCACTTGAAGAAACCGTATCCCGGCATGGAGCGTCAATCTCCAACCACTGTCCGTCAGGAGAGAGCTCAAGTGATAGCGAGGAAGCGAGAGCTCTAACCCTCTTATGCGAACTCTCCGTATGGGCTGCGCCGGGTGCTGGACCCTGGGAGGTGCTAGGCTGGGCAACGAGCAGGGATGGCATGCGCTCTATGTCCGAAGCCATAACCTGGGACAGTCTGGACAGATTGCCCACAGCTAGTGAGAGAGCCTTGGCTCATTCCGGGGCCACCAACTCCTGACAGGAGGGTTCGGGCCCTGCGGCGGTTGGCTGAGGAGCAGCGCAAAAGGCACTGGACTGGCCGTAAGGGAATTTCTTGTGGCAACAGGCGAAGTTAGTCGCCACTGCTTTGGCTGCGAGCGGGTTCAACCCCTCATCCTTAGAAAGGGACATGGCTGCAGGGTGCGTGGGGTAAGGATAGATGGCCCACAGAAGGCCAACTTACCAGCCCAGGGAGCGGTGTCCTCCTCGGTAGCCAGGAGAAGCAGCAAGCAGCCAGGACGCCATTCGCTGGAAAATGGCGTTTAGGCTCTGCCTACAACACAGGTCCGAGCTGCTGGAGGTCCTGCCCCATCCTGGGATCGGCCCGGACCCGTTTGGGGCCGCCCCCGGGTCAGTACAGGTCCAGGAAAGTGTGCGGCCTAACTTTGAACTCGCGGCCGGCACGCTCGGCCGGCCCGCTGCAAAATGCGGGTAACTAGCACCCGCAGCCCCTGGGAGGACCTACCCTGCCACCCTCTGTAAGGTAGAAACCCTAAAGGTGCGGTACCTGGACGACATGCAGCACACCCAGCGGGGAGGGTGGGGGGACCAGGGGCGAGGAGCGGGCCCATGGGAAACCTCCCATGTGCCCCCAACAAGCCCGTACTCGGCTGTATACTGCTCGGCGCACCAGGCGTACGCCGAGCCCAGCGGGTCACGCGCCCGAGTGATCGGTGAGGCGACAGACAAGGCCGGGCCTTGCGCCCCACCAGGGGGTGGCCGCAGCCGACAGCAGGGGCCCACACCGAAGTTTCGGCGCCAGGGAACTACCTTGCGCCAGCGCGTGGGTGCTGCGCCTGGGGCAATGCCCGCTCGGTGCACCCCCCCTGCTGCCGAGCGGTCCACTCCGACCGAGGAACCAACGCTACTGGGGGAGGGGGGCACAGGAAAATGGAATTCCTGAGGCCCCCCCATCCTATGAGAGAAAACGGAAAACCCCCGACCACCCTCAAACGGAGGAAGTCGAGGTACTCGCCTATCAGACGTCTTCGGGCATCGCGGCATCACCCCTTTGGTACCATGCACCCAGAGGTGAGGCTACCGGAATCCATAAAAGGCCACGTAAGTGGCAGGTGGGGATGGGTGAGCAGTGAAAAAGGAAGACCAGCCAGCTAAAGAACTGATTGGGTTCCTGACGCCCTCGAGGGAGGGGAACAACATCACGGTAAAATTAGGCGCTGACGACCCCCCCTGATAGGTTTCCACAAGGTGAGAGCCAGGTGCTCATCCTTTTCTAGTTACGCCTCAGAACATACACCTGCTGTGTAATAGTTAAAGCCTGAGATACAGCAAATAAAAGTAAAAAAAAGGATGATAAAGACCAGGAGTTGCCTACCCTCATGGTCTGTATCATCCTTATGTTGAGGTGTTCCATCATAGACAGCATTTACTTTTTCAGCAATGTGTGCTAATAAAGTAGCTGTTCTGTGTGACCGGAACAGACATAATAGGATTTATTAGAGTACATCAATGTGCTTTTTGTACCCATCAACACGTCTCTTGTTCAATGGTCGTCTTTCAATGGGACAGATTTTGGTAGGTAACCACTACTGCAAGTTTGGAACAACGCACAAGACCTGCCATTGTGAAGATGATTTCAATGAATTATCTAATTATTACAATTGTGCATTGGTCACAGGCACCAAGATTGTCAAGCTTGACAGTTTTTCTGCTTCCAACACATCAAAGTTTAAGAACTGTTCACTTGCTACCACATATATTTCACACTTTGATAGATCCCATTAATGTTCTGCACTTCACCGTTCAGTGGTTTTACAGCTATGGCTGATCAGTGTATACTTACAGCTTTAGTAGATTTAGCATTTCCATTAGTTTCTGGCTTTGAACTTCTCATTTTCATTCCCTCTGTTGAAACAAATAATAAAAAAATACACTTTTTTTCTCTTGCCAAATAAGATGTAGTTGCTTAAGACTCAAATGTACAGAAGCTTGCTGTTCCCATAAACCTTTTTTGTGGCCAAAATGGTGAAATATATATATATATATATATATATATATATATATATATATATATATATATATTTTTTTTATTTCATTTATTTTTCTCCCTAAAATGAAATATACCTATTGGTGAATGCACATCTTATTTTATCTTTATTTTAACCAAATTACCTGTAATTATACAGAAATTATATAAGATCTGAGGCTTCAAAATGTAATATGTGAGAGATATGAGGCAGTTTTATCTGCCATCATTGCTTCAGGGACAGCAGGAATAGAACTGCCTCTAGCTCTCACCTATTAGGGGTTGGTCAACTCGTGTTTCCACCGTGACGGTGATTCCCCCTGAGGGTGTCAGGAAACCAGTCAGTTCTTTAACTGGCCGTTTCTCCTTCGCACCTGTCCCCACTGCTGCCCCTATGTTTTTTGTTTTTTTTTTAATTAAACTTTTATTAAACATTTTCTTTATAAAGCACAGAAACAAACATAAATACGTAGCCACGCAAAAACCATAACCTCAACGTTGTTACAGAAACATTTCTGTTACAGAGATAGAATAAATCAAAGAATCGCAGTCACATCACTAATGGAATACAGTGATGACGACACGGTCAACACAACGTGTCCTAGAATGAAGAAACCGAGGAACAGTTAGACGCATACATAGGCAGGGAGCACGTGGAGCCTCATAATCCAAATTGACACAGTTTGATAGAGACCTAGTCCATAAGACATTTTCCCATAATAAGAAATAAGTGCAAATATCAACACACGTATGCAAGGAGCATATGAGATTGTGAGAATAAAATTGGGCTGCTTCAGAAAAAAATACAGAGAGAAAGAGAGGTAAGAGAAGAAGAGGGAAAAAAAAAAAAAAAAAAGGGAGGGGGAGCCTCTCTGGTCCATCGGACCCCGGGGGAGCAGCGAGATGAACTAGAAAAAAGGGCCAGCAAATGAGGAGAAGACGATAAACGCCAAGGGCAGGGACCCAACCCACAAGACAATTAACCCGAAAGGGCCCTAAAAGGCTGGGATGATTGATAGAGGACCCAAGGGTTCCAGACGTGAGAAAATCTAGTGACATCCTCATGAGAGTGAATTATCAACTCTTCCATCCGGAACAGAAAGGAAACCTCCTCTATCCATTCACCAACGGAGGGAGGGGAAGTTTGACGCCAGTGTCTGGGTATAACAGTTTTGGCAGCCTGTAAAAGGTGCTTGAGTAAAGATTTTTTATATTTAGTTTGGGGGAAGTGGAACATAAATAATAATGTGGCTTCGGGAGAGTCCGGAACAGAGATTCCCGTGCAGTCAGCTATAGCCTGAAGGACAGTTTCCCAAAAGCGCCGGAGGGCCACACAACCCCACCATGCACCATGGTACCGGGCTCCTGATTGCAGCGCCAACATGTATTTGGGACAGATGGGAACCACTTGTGGAGGAGCACCGGGACCCTATACCATCTGGAGAGAATCTTGTAACAAGTCTCCTGGGACTTGCTAGCAATTACTGCTTTGTGAGTGAGGTAAAAACATTTCCCCCATTGATCCTTAGTGAAAGTCTTCTGTAGCTCTCTCTCCCAGGCCGCACAAATGCCCCTATGTTTTTTTGGATTCTGGTAACCCCACCCAAGGGTGCGTGGTACCGAAGGGGTGATGCTGAAGATTTCAGATTGGTGAGTATGACACATGGTCTCTCGTGAGCATGGTGTGTTAGAGGGTGGCAGAAATTCTGCTTTCCAGCAGCCCCCCAGCGGTGGCTGCTGCTGCTCCTGTGAGGCTCGCATGGGGCTGCACCTTCTTTCCGTGGGGCGGGAGCGTTTTCCCGTAGCATTTCTGGCTGCTCCTGAGGCAGCAACTAGACCACGTCCTTTCCTGGGCTTGTTCTGCTCCTCAGACCTCCCACTTGGCTTCAGCCCCCGCCCAGGATGAGGAAGGACCTTCAACAGCCCGGGCTTTTTCTGGGACGGAGTTTGGACGCAATTTGCTGCCATTCTCCTTCTTGGTGTTGCTTCTGGATATCTCCTGCTTCTTCCGGAGGATACAGCACCTTTTGTTGTGCTAAGCTGGCCCTTTTGGGTCATTTGCCCCTGCCCTGCACACTCTGTTGCCATGTCCCTTTCCGAAGACGATGGGGTCAAAGTCGCCAGGCAGTGGCAACTTATTTTGTCTGTACCTGCTGCCATAAAAGATTCACTTGCGGTCAGACTAGCGCCCTTTGTATAGCCCCTTAGCCGACCACCGCCTGTTAAGAGTCGGTGGCCCGGAAGGGGTTAGGTCACTCTCACTAGCAGTGGGTGACCTTTCCAGGTTATAGCTTGAGCCAGAGTGCATGCTATCTCTGCTTGACGCCCAACCTGTGTGGACGGTTCGCAAGAGAATTAGGGTTCCCTCTTCCTCGTTGTCGCCCGAGTTCTCTCCGGACAAACTGAGTACGGATATGGAGGCTCTACGCCTGGATACGGCCTCTTTTGGGAATCCCTCTGACTCGGAGTTAAACAGGGATGGAATGGCAGCAGCTGTTCAAGCACTCATCCGGGCCATTAGACACTCCCTTCATGTTAAATGAAACCTCTACTTGAGAGTCCAAGGCATCCTCATCTTTAAGTGCAGTAGACAGCAGCGTTTGGGTTTTCCCTACTCATCCTACTTCACAGCTTAATACGTTGTCCCTTTCCTCAGGAATCTGTGACAAACTGGTCAGTGGTTCCCTCGGTTGATGCCCCAATCTCTCGTCTCGCGAGGACCACTGCCATCCCCGTTTCGGATGCGGCAGCCCTTAGGGACTGCACAGACAAGAGTTTTGATGGTTTTTATAAAGCCATTTTTGAAGCTTCTGGGGCAGCCCTGCAAACTGCTTTAGCTTCATCCTTGGTCAGCAAGGTCTTCACGTCTTGGACCAAACGGCTGCAGCAGGGGCTATCGTCTGAGGCCTCGACAGAGGAGCTGTTAGAACTTGCTGCCCATCTCATGGGTGCCACTCAGTTCCTTTGTGAGGCCTCCCTTGAGTCAGCCCGTTTGGCTGCTAGAGCGTCAGCTAATGCAGTAGCCGTGCAGTGCTCTTTGTGGTTAAAATCTTGGCTGGCTGATACAGCCGCCAAGCAAACGCTTACTGTGCTCCCCTTCTCTGGTGGCAAACTTTTTGGGAAACATTTGGACCAAATAATTTCTGAGGCTACAGGGTGTTCTAGTGCTTTCCTTCGTCAAAATCATCCAGCGTGGCGCCGGCCACTTAAAACACTCGCAGTTTCAGTCCTTTCAGGAGTTTTCCTATAGACCGGCTGTGGGGAAAACTCCCCGCTTCTCAGGATCAAAGCGGTCCTTGGCCAAGCCAGCGGTTTCCTGCAAATCTTGATCCAGAACGTCCAATGGCTCTTCTGCCAAGTCTCTCTTGGCCAAAGATTCTTCTTGGGTTTCAGGAGATCTGGCAAGTCCAGGTCGACAACGCCTGGGTTTCGGAAGTCATCTTCAGGATACACTTCATATCCGCTCCCCCAGCACAGTTTTTTCTTTCTTCCTCGCCTGCCTCTCCTATTTGAGAAAGGGAAGATCTCTCCTTAGGGAGAGCACCTATATAGGTGTGTGGAGATTCGAAATTGCCTTTTTGCACTCCACGAAGCATCTGCATATCACAAGGCATTATGGGAAAGGAGCTGAGAAGCTCCAGCGTTCTATTTTAGATGTAACAAATCCTCAATTTGCTTATGACCCACTGGATCTTTGGAAAGCAAGAAGGGATTTTTTGCCAAGCCAGCATCAACTCATCTGTAGACAGGCCGTTTCGGGGTTTTGCCCTCGTCAGTACAGAGCAGAGTGATGCTAGCTTGGCTGATTGGGGGGGCAATGAGTAGCTTAGAAAGGGAAGATCTCTCCTTTTTGGGAGAGCACCTATTTAGGTGGTGTGGAATTCAAAATTGCCTTTTTGCACTCCACGAAGCATCTGCATATCACAAGGCATTATGGGAAAGGAGCTGAGAAGCTCTAGCGCCCTCTATTTGAGTGTCAGCATTTTTTCAGGCAATCCATGCCCGCCTTTTTGATGAGGTAATTGTGCCAGTTCCCGAGTCAGAGCATTTCCAAGGTTGTGATTTCAAATCTTTCCATGGTTCCCAAAAAGAATGGTGGCATCTCTGGAGCAAAGTGAATATTTTTACACTATAGACATCAGGAACACGTACCTGCACTTCGCTAATGCCCAGTCCCACCAGCATTTTCTTCATTTTGCAGTTCCGAGTTCTGCCCGTTGCTCTCGCTACTGTACCAAGGGTGCTGCCACCCCTCATGGCAATCCTTCGCATCAGGGGAATTACCATTATTCCCTTTCTGGACGACCGTCATTAGGTTGTCAACTTCTACAAATACTGCCAGACCCCGTCCCAGAAAATGGAATTTTTGGAGATGATTCTCAACCAGGGCCGTGGAGTTGGAGTCGTGGAGTTAGTGCCTATTTTGCAGGAGTCGGAGTCATTATGAAATGGATCGACTCCCAAAATATATAATTCGTTGATGCAGTTAGTTCGATGCAGTGCCAAGAGCAAGAGAAATTGGGTCTTACCAGTGCTACTACTCCCATATCTTCAGCCTCATCACATGAATAGCTTAACTGATGACATGGAGTAGGCAAAGCGTTGCTGCAGGGAAAAAGATTCTGCGCCCATAGCAAACAGATTGACCAGATTTCAGCAAAATTTTTCACTTGCTTTCAAAGAAAAAGAAGAGTTCCATTCATCAAAACTGACTGTGCCTGAGGTAATTCCTTTATATCCTGAGATTGTAAGAGATGTTGCCCCCAATTTTCCCCCAACCCAAATTAGTGTATAGAGGCTGTTCTCTAGCCTGGAAATAATGAGATCAGATGTGAGGTCATCTATGTATGAAGGATCTGATGGAGGTGCTACTATTTCTCTGAACAAATTCATAGGCTCCACAAATGTTATTCAGGACGTTTTTGTTCAAAACTGTTTTTCCCCCACTTAATGCAGCGTTTTGCATATCTACAATTTATTTGTGTTCTAAAGTAGTATCCAATAAACATATTTTACACCGACGAGCAAAAGGTTAACAATGCTTTGAACTTTCCACTTTTAGGCTCCATATCTCACCTACCACTACAGCTTTGTACATGAGGCTACCATCATTTTATAGAAAATTATCTTGGCTATCTCATACATAACTTTGACCTGCAACTATTTAGCATATGTTTAATGCTGTAGATTCTTTTTTTTTTTTTTAAACAAATGTTTATTAGATTTTTCAAATAAAATGTAACAAATATACAGTTACAGAATGTCAGGAAATAAAATCAGATACGAAGGTCAAAACCAGATCCATTAAAGAAAAATTCTCGACTTTTTAAGACCACGGATTGCTATGACATATTATATTCATACATCAAGCTGTCAAGAAAGCCAAAGCAAGTAATCTGATTTTAGGCATAATAATAAGCAAAACAGAGTAGAGTAAAACATAATCAAGAATACAACAAATTGTCAAGCGACAAACCAAAATATGTTCCCAAAGTTTCATGGTGCATGCGTGCGTAACTTCACCTTTTCTGAAGCAGTGCGTATTAGCCCTCTCTGATCCTCCCACTCCCTCCCGGGTCATCTTCTCGGATTTCAAACCTACCTAAAGACCCACCTATGCCCTCTATGCAATACCAGCTCGTGTATTGGACCGTCTGCATCAACATTTTTGTCTCCCTATCTGAGAACTGGGATTCTATAAACGAACGCCAGCAATTAAAGAAGCCTGCTGTGCAGACTTCTTTGTGCCTCTCCGTTTCTAGCTTATCTGCAACTAGGTATATTTTCAATTGTTCCTCAATCATGGAGATTGATGGCAAAGAGGGTTTAATCCAAAAGGTGAGCAAACAACGCTTGGCTATCAAGATTGCTATATGGATTATTGCTGGGAGTCTTTGGGGCTCCTCAGACTGTTCCGTCTTCTCTCCCTCCGGTGGTCTAGGGTAGTGAAAGATAAGGTCATGACACTTCTCCAGAACAATATTAAAGTGCACCTCAATGTAGGACACAAAACTATCCCAGTAGCTCTGCATGTGAGTATATTCCCATATACCATGCCATAAATCAGTTTTGTCCATTCCGCACTTCGGGCATTGTTGCAGTCTATTGGGAAAGGTTTGCAAGGGAGGCAGGTTAAAACAATAGATTGCATTATGTGCAATTTTGAGGTGAGAATCCCTCCAGTTTGCACAAATGACGTGTTTTTTCACGGTCACCAGTCCTTGTGCGATTTTGTCTGGCAACTGGGCATCTTTTAAATGACGGGCCCAAAATTTAAGTACCTGTGCCTCGAAATCCATTCTCTTATGGACTCAAAGACCAGAGAGGGAGCAGTCTCCTTTATTGGAGTCTATGAAAGAGTCACAAGTGTTTGGGAAAGTTTCTTTTGAGACATCTTTCAACCTAGAGGCACAGAAATCGTAAAGTTGGTAAGCGGCTAAAGTCTGCGAACTAGGTAGAGAGAACTTTGCCATCATTTCCGAAGGTGAAAGCCACCTCTGCTCCCTGTCGTGCAGAAGTTGTCCCGCCACCCTCAAACCACCCTCCCTCCATTTCACAAACATCGGGTTTGATTGCCCTAAGGGAAAATCGGGATGATCCCAGATAGGCATGTCTTTAGAGATCAGAAAGGAAAGACCCAGTCGTTTCCGAATCTCTTTCCATACTATGATCGTGTCTATGAGTATAACTGATGATTTAATCGGTGGTGGTAGGTTTGAGTACTTAGTATGTAGGAGGGCACGATGGTGCCAAGGGTGCATCAGGTCACTTTCTATGTCCCCAATTAAAAAATAACCTTTACTCGATATCCATTAAAATGCCCTTACGGCAAAAAACAACAACAAAAACACCATAACTAGATCTCCTAGAATAAGCTATGGTCCCTAAAAGCCTAAATGGACTATACAATAGTGCTGACACCAGGGGTGAAAAAGCCCCCTTCGGCAGAGTAATCACCCCAAAAGGAGCGGCCCCACCTATTGAGAGCACACCCCAAGTTAGGCACAACAGTAAGAAATATTCCTAAATGGGTACCGAAAAGCTATGATCACATTCTCTGATAATACATGATCAAAAGCAATCTAGGAGAGACAATTCTGAGATTATAAATATAAAATCATTCTATCTTGTCTTAGGTAGATACACAACAATTTGTTTTTTTAGTTGTTCAACACCCTTTTTAGTTGTTCAACACCCGACGCGTTTCCCCCAAAGAAATTACATAGGGTTCATTAGGGGTAGAATGAACAATAATCAACAAGACTAATACAACGGCGTCAATAAAATGATGCAAAAAGATACTTAGCAATGATGTGTTAGATGCCAGGATAATGCAAAAAGATACTTAGCAGTGATGTATTAGATGCCTCGATGGTGATGGTGCCGCCACTCACCAGGATTCCCACTCAGATATTTAAATAGACGCCACCGGAAGTGACCTCACTGATGCATACCTGATTACCACTAAACCTCCAATATAGTAATTAACAGATTAAAGACAAAAATAGCAGTCAGATAGATAATTACCTATATTCCAACCCGGTATATACTCGAAAAAAAGCCGCTATCCCCGCCAAGCACGGCGATGTCTGGATCGGCAGCACCGCCGTCATAGCGGAACTCACGCGCATGCGCGAAATCCCGTTCACAATCCCGAACTACTGAACGGGAATCGCGTTCGGGGCCGCGCGTGCGCATTAGAGGCAAATAGACTGATAGAGAAAACAGGCTGGGTAGAATGTAAGTATACACAGCCCTGCGACTGTAAAATAATCTGCGTGAAATCCCATTCATAAATACAATAGGTCTGTGTGTACTACGGGCATCCATATAACAGGAAAAAGTATCCCTACTGAATAGGGCCAGGAATGTTTATGAAATTACTTACCAGGTGGAGAAACCACCCATATAGTGTATAAGCAGTGAAAGTGGAGGAATTGAATAGAAACGGCACCAGCACTACAAAATGAGGCATCATATATGTATTAGAAGCTAGAATACAAATAGATACTTGCAAAACCGTTGGTAGACTATCATGTCTCTATAACCCAACAATGGTACAATCACCAGAGCAAACCTTCTACAGCAAAAAAAATAAAATATTTATTAATATAAATGAAACCTAACACATACTTAATTACTGAAATGCAGCTAAGCCTAACCTACAATAGAACCATAGAATTATACTGTTCTAAACCCATTATGCATATAGGGCAACTAAATACTTAATAGTATCATCACAAAAAGCAGCCAAAATACAACATCTCGTTGAGGCCACTTGGTTGTGTTGTTCTGAGCCTATACGTCCATTCTGTTTCCTTACATAAAAGAAGTTTGTCTATATCACCTTTTCTAGAGGTAATCTGAATTTTTTCAATGCAAACAAAGGATAGACAGGTACAATCTCCCTCATGGTTCTCCCACACATGACGGGCCAGTGGGGTGTCTCTACGATGTCTCACATCCCCTAGATGTTCGCCTATCCTTGACTTAATACATCTGATCGTTTTCCCTACATACTGCTTTTTACACAGGCAGGTGCATAGATAGACTACCCCTTTGGATACACAATTAAAAAAGTCTCTAATTTGAAAAGTTTGTCCTGTAGCTTGACATACAAATTCCTTTGTTTTCTGAATAAAAGGGCATGAGACACACTTACCACATCTGTACATACCCACAGGTTTACGTTCTAACCAAGACTGGGGTTTAGACGGGGGATTATAGTGACTGTGTATTAATCTGTCATACAAGGACCTCCCTCTCCGGTATGTAACCGAAGGTCTAGTTGGGACTAAATCTTGCAAGTCCCTATCAGCTCGTAACACGTCCCAATATTTCTTCAGGATCTCATATACCTACTCGCTACAGTCATCGTATGTCCTGATGACTCTCACAGTTGAGCCTATTTTGTCTCTTTTTGGATTAGAGTTAAGTAGGGAGGTTCTATCTTTCTCTAAGGCATATTTAAATGCCGTTTTCAAAATCGGCAAGGGGTAACCTCTATCTAAAAAACGCTCCCTTAAATCATTAGATTGTGCATAGAACTCTTCAATATTTGAGCAATTGCGCCTCATCCTCAAATATTGTCCCTTAGGGATACCTCGTTTGAGGCCGTGGATGGTGGCTCTCCCATCTTAAACCCAAAATTTTTGGTTGATGTAGGTTTCCTGAAGGTGGTTGTCTGTAGGCTACCTCTTTCATCCTTCCATATTTAAACATCCAAGAATGAGATCTTTCTCTCTTGTATTTCCGAAGTGAAACGGAGTCCAATTTCATTAACGTTAAGGGTTTCCATGAATGAATGGAAGTGGGATTCAGTGCCTTGCCACAAAACAAACACGTCATCAATATATCTCACCCACAACAATATACATGAGGTATAGATCTCCAAGGCCTCACTGAACACCAGAGTCTTTTCCCACCAGCCCAGGAACAGATTAGAATACGAGGGAGCACAAGGGCTCCCCATAGCTGTGCCCTGAATGGGGGTTTGACCCTGGGCCCATACAGAAAGAAGTTGTGGGTGAGTACAAACTCCAACAATTGGAGTAGGAGTGTATTATGAATGGCGTGCCTGTTACTCCTAGTGTGTAAAAATGATTCGACTGCCTTCAGTCCCCAAAAATGGGGAATACTACTGTAGAGAGCCTCTACATCCACCGAGGCTAATTTAACGTCAGCATCCACAGAGATTCCTTCTAGTTTTCTAAGTAGATCAGAGGTATCCCTCAGATAGGAGGGCGGGGAGACCACAAAATCCCTCAGTATTTCATCTAAGTAGATCTCGATATTCTGTGTGAGGGAATCAATTCCGGACACTATAGGGCGTCCCTTAAGGGGGGTTAGCCCCTTATGGATTTTGGGTAATGCATAGGTGGTCGCTATTTTGGGTTTTTTTTGGTAACAAAAATTGTGATTCTTCCTTTGATATTATTCCCATCTCAACCCCCTCGATCACAATATTTTCTAATCTCCTCAAAAATACCTCAGTAGGATCGCCTGGGAGTATTGCATAGTTAGAGCGATCATTGAGAATTTTTAAACACCTCTTATTATATTTCTCATGGTCCAAAATAACTATATTGCCCCCTTGTCGGAGGGCTTAATAATCAGATTGGAGTCTGACTCTAAGGATAAAAGAGCTTGCATCTCATTCCGTGAAAAATTGTTGTTAAATCTATCACGGCGTTGATTTTCTGCTGCTAACACTTCCAGCTCTTGTGTAACTAATTTGAGAAAAATATCAATTTCAGGTGTCACCTGTGGTGGGGGGAAGCGGGTACTCTTCTTTTTTAATGTGGTGTAGCCAATACCCCTCATCCCAACTTCATTCTCCTCCATTAATTCATCCAAAATTCTCATCCCTGGTAGATCCTCCTCTGAGATGCCAAATTCTTCACATCTATTTTGGTCCTCATTTTTGAAAAATTTATGCCATTTGAGTTTTCTCACAAATAGATTAAGATCTTTGATCCACGTAAATTCCTTAAATCTAGTAGTTGGCACAAAAGATAGACCCTTAGAAAGGATATTGTATTCCTCCTAAGTGGTCTGTGAGACAAATTAATTATTTGATTTTCTTGGCTTTTGCTACCCTTTTGGCTATACTCGTTGCCTCCTCTAGGGGTGCTTCCACTTGCTCCAAAAAAGAAGGAGCCACTGAGGAAGAAGAGGAGGACAGAGAGTTTGAGGATGAGGAGGAGACAATTTTTTGTTGTTGTTGTTGGTGGTATCTGGGGGACTGGGGTCTTCTGTTGAATTGGTAGGATTGTTGTTCTTGCCATCTATTATAGTGTCTCTTGCTCTGATTCTGAGAGAATTTGCCCCTCCCTCGATAAAAACTACCTCTCATGTTTCTATACCTAGTGGTATTTTGTCTATCCGTGGATTCTTGGTCAGATGGAGATATATCTGACTCTCTGTTGTCACTCTCAAATAGATGTGAGAAGGCTTTACCCTCTTTAAACTCAATGAGATCACGACTGAACTGTTTGTGTTTACGCTCCTGTATGTTCTGTCGATATCTTTCTACAGCAGTTTTTAACAAGGTTTCTCTCCTTGTGAAATCAGGGTCCGTTTTAAAGTTCAATGCTTTCTCTTTTAATTCCTTTAGTTGTTTAGTGGTCTTCTCTAATGTTAATTTTTCTTCCTCAAGCAAGAAACCCATCAGTCTCAAAGATGAGCTGACAAGTTCTTGTTCCCATTTTTTATCAATAGGGGAGATCTTGATCGAGGTGATGGACTCACACTTGACCTCAAACCCCTTGGGACAATATTGTGTTTGATATAATTCTCCATACTCAAAACTTCCCAGAAGGACTTGATCTGTTCTTTATAGGCTCTAAACCAGTGTTTCTCAACTCCAGTCCTCAGGACCCCACAACAGGTCATGTTTTCTGGCTTTCCTTAGCATTGCACAGGTGATTTCATTGTGCTGCCAGGTGATTTCATTATGGTCAGGGCATTCTGTGGGAGATCCTGAAAACATGACCTGTTGGTGGGTCCTGAGGACAGGAGTTGAGAAACACTGCTCAAACAGATCATTAAATAAAGTTTTCAGGCTAATGTACTCTGTTTTATCACTCAAATTGGAATCAGAAAAGAATCTTTGGGCTTCAGTTAGCCATTTTTCCGTTTTGTCAGGTTCACTCAAAAAACCTTCCATCAGAGAGACTCACAGACCTAAATTTAGTTTTACCTACTTGGGTTAATATTGTAACCGGAATTCACAGTGAAAGAAATCATAAACCCAATTAAAAAATAACCTTTACTCGATATGCATTAAAATGCCCTTACACAAAAAACCACAACAAAAACACCATAGCTAAATCTCCTAGAATAAGCCACTGTCCCTAAAATACTAGATGGAATATACAATAGTGCTGACACCAGGGGTGAAAAAGCCCCCTTCGGCAGAGTGATCGCCCCAAAATGAGCGTCCCCACCTATTGAGAGCACACCCCAAGTTAGGCATAATAATAGGAAAAAATCCTAAATGGGTACATTCCTAAATGGGTAATTCTGGTTACAATATTAACCCAAGTAGGTAAAACTAGATTTAGGTCTGAGAGTCACTTTCTATGTCCCAATTGGAGTACCGACTAAAACCCCCCGACCAGTGCACAACATGCCGCGCCAAACATGCCAAATTGTAGCCCCTCACGTCCGGGAGGTTAAGCCCCCCTTTCAATATTGGTAAAATCAGCTTTTTGAGAGCTATTTGGGGTTTTTTCCCCGCCCAGATGAATTTTGAGAATGTTGAGTGGATCCGATTTATGTTGGAATGTTTAAGAAGAAATGGGAGAGTCTGTAGGGGGTAAAGCAATTTGGGAAAGCTGATCATTTTGATGGCATGGCACCTCCCAGTCATAGACAGGGGCAGAAAACTCCATCGCGTCAAATCTTGGGAGATCTTATTAATGATAGGGGGAAAGTTTAATCTATATATGGTGTCCGGGGTTCTGCCTATGTTAATTCCTAAATAAGAGATATGACTTGAGGCAACTGTAAGGTCAACACCCAGGCTCTGCCAGTTGATTTTCGGTGGATTATATCCCAGACTTAGAAGCTCACTTTTGCTAGCATTCACCTTATAGCCTGACAAATCACCATATGACCTAAGGGTGTCGAAAACCTGCAGGAGGTGGGCCTGCGGGTTCGACATAAATAATATCAAATCGTCTGCACACAGCGTGATTTTAATCTCCTGGGTGCCAATGCAAATTCCTGTAAAGAGATCTGATTCTTCCAGGAATCTCGCTAAGGGCTCAAGGGCAAGATCGAAAAGGGCTGACAGCGGGCAACCCTGTCTGGTCCCTTTTTGGAGGTGAATTGGTGAAGAAATGAAACCAGGTGTGTGTACCCATTCCTCTGGATTCTAAAAAAAAGCAGATAGGAAGGTCCGAAAGGCCCCTGAGATCCCCACCGCGTCTAAGACCAGCCAGAGCCACTCCCATCGAACATTGTCAAAAGCCTTTTCGGCATCTAAAGCAACTAAGACAGGGTGTTCTCCAGGAGTGGGACTGTGCTTGATCCTATCCATTACCGCCAGAACTTTCCTGAAATTTCCCACAGCTGACCTCCCTGCGAGGAACCTATCAGGAAAGGCATTAGCTCTGCAAGACGGTCAGCCATAGACTTTGACAGCAGTTTCTGATCCACATCTATGAGTGATATGGGCCTGTATGAGGCCCAGAGGAGAAGGTCTTTCCTTTTTTTGGTATAACCTTAATGAAAGCCATTTTCAATTCTGGCCTAATAGGTCCCTCCTGCAAAACCAAATTGTAGTATTGCGCGAGGGTTGGGGCAACCTCATCTATCAGAATTTTATACATCTCCCCCGAAATCCCATTGGGGCCAGGAGCCTTGCCAGGTTTCAGCTGTTTTATCGCATTTCCTGTTCAGAAATCGCCGAGTTTAGTAAGTCCCGCCGTGATTTTGACAGACATGGCAGCTTTAGTTTTGAGAGAAATGTCCTGCCTGCCTCTTCCCCCTCATAAGGACTAGCGGAGTAGAGGGTGGTGTAAAAGCGCCTGAGGGCCTCATTGATTTGTGCAGGGTCCGTGGTTATCCCTCTCTCTGGCATACGCATAGCCGTTATGTGTGAAGATCTATACTGTCCCTTGAGGAGCCTCAAAATAATTTTTCCAGATTTATTACCATATCTAAAGAGCGTGGACTGAAGGTGAGATCGATGAAGCTCTTCTCTGCGCTCCGCCCAGATATCAAAATCTCTCTTTGCTAACTCCCATTGCACCCTGTTTTCAGCTGAGCTGTTGGATTGAAAAGCTCTGTATGCAGACCTCACAGCCTCTGAGGCCAAATTATGAGATTTAGTCAATTTGCGTTTGTAGAGGGATGTATGTGCTATGATTTTGCCTCTCAGAACCGCTTTAGAGGTTGCCCAGTATAGACACGGATTTGAGCGGTGGGCCTTGTTGTTAGGATCAAACTCCATCCACCACCCCTTTACCATGTCTGTGAAATACTCAGTCTTGGTCAGATAAGGAGGAAATTTCCAGATGAAATCTGACCCCTTAGGGGATTCTTCAACTAGTTCTAGAGTGATTGGAGTATGATCCGATATAAGCATACTGAAGATCTGAGCACTTTCTACTCGGTTACACAAATGATCCGATACCAGGAGATAATCTAGCCTCGACCATGATTGGTGGACAGGGGAATAAGATGTATAATCCCTACAATACGGACTCCTCCTCCTCCAGCAATCATTTAAATTAGTCGTTTCTAGTAAATGCGCTAGGGCCTTGTTTTCCATCCTCTGGCTAGCTGTGGTAGATTTTCGTAATAAGGGTTCTTTTTTCCTGTCTTCCAGGGGGTCTACAACTAAGTTCATGTCACCGCCTACTGCTTGGTACGTACAGGTATCAGTTCGAATTTTGTCCCCTAGATCGTGAAAAAACTGGCTACTTTGTGAGTTGGGACCATACACGTTAAACAAGCTAATTTCCTTCCTTCCCCACTTGATGGTTAAGTGCGAAAATCTTCCTTCTCCACCATGAGTGCGAGAGATTGGGACAAAGGGAAAGTTTTTGTTCATAAGGGTTACAACCCCAGCTTTGCCATTCACCGAAGGAGACCCATAAACATGGCCCACCCAAAGCCGCTCCATCCGTTTAAAGTCCTCCTCCCGCAAGCGAGTCTCCTGTAGAAAGGCGACATCAGGACGAATGCTTCATAAATGCTTAATACTTTCATCCGTCTGTTTGGGGAACGGAGCCCCTTTATATTCCAGGAAATAACTCGCATGATGGGTTGGCAGATGGAGGAGCTAAGTGTACGGGAGATACAGGTCGTCTAGGGTGAGTATGGCACCAGAGGGTCTCATATCAATTTATATGCTGCCCAGGATAGGAGTAAAACCATGAGAGGAGCACGCCACCATTTGAATAATACATAAGAAACTAGTAAAACCAACGAGAAATCATGTCACATGACACCTTAATAAGGAATGCTAGAAGAAGAAAGGAGGGGGGGGGGGGAGAGTAACCACCCGCCTCCTTGTCCCAATGCGATTTTTCTGTCCGAGAGGAGCTGAGACACTAGGTATAATTCTCAGTGACCCTCTCCCACCAGCCATACAGCCAATTAACAAAGCTATCGCCTTGTTAAACCCAACGTGACCAGGTGTGTTAGAGAGCGGAAAGGATACCGGACCATAATAGAAAGTTCCAAGTCCCACAAAAGCCATCTTCCCAACTAGGAGAAATTTAAACTTAGAGACCCTAGACTGGGTCGGTCTCACTCGCATGTCCGGATTCCAATAATCCGGAAGAGATGCTTGTTACAAGATGCTGCCTCTCCATCAGTCTTGGTCTGAGTATAAATTGCAAATCTCTTTACGGGCGGCGATCTTTCGGCGCTGAAGGGGAGAGCGGAGGAGATGGCGCTCTATCCCATCTGATGTCTTGTCTTTTCCGGCGCCGGGTTGAAGTGTCCTGCACTATGTCATCCTCCATTTTTGCTGATCTGGGAGAACCATTGGAGGGATGGACGTTTTGCATATCCTGCAGGTCTGCCTCCGTGGGGGAGGTAAAAATTCTGGATGGACCGTTCAGATCTTGAACTTTCAAGATGGCCGGGTATATGAGTTGAAAGCGAATTTTCCTTTGGAAGAGCGCCGTGCAGAGCTTACTAAAGGTCTTTCTTCGTTGCGAAACATCCGCAGAAAAGTCCTCAAACAAAACCACTTTGTGTTCTCCCAAAAGCATGGGGGGAACCTAGCTTACGGTACGCTCTCAGGACTTCCGATTTATCATTGTAATCTAGAAACTTCATTATGGCTATGCGATGTTTTTGCCTGATGCGTGAGCCTGATAGCTGGGTGCGGGTAGTCTCCGGGCCTATTCTGTGTGCTCGTTCGATACGGCAGGGGTGTCCGATGCCCAGGGCCCTCGGTAGTTCTTCCTGGCAGAGTTCCTGAAAAGCTCTCTGCTTGAATATTTCGGGAAACCCCACCATTCTTAAATTGCTCCACATGGAGTGATTCTCTAGGTCCTCTATGCGCTCCTGCTGTTTTAACTGAGCCTGAGCGCATATCTGTTATTTGGCTTGCAGGGCACTATTGTCAGTCTCTAAATCATTTACTCTCGTTTCCAGCTCTGTTATTTGAGAGGAATGGGCTTGTAAGTACTGTTGAAGTTTGGATAAAGAGGCCTGTACTGTGGACTCAAGGGCCGCTTGTAAGTCCGGCGCTATCTGTCTGGCCACCTCAGTGGCTAATAACTTCTAGTCTATGGTTGCTGTCAAGTTTCCCCCTGTAACTGGAGATGTATCTGGGAGGTCTAGGACAGTGGGCATATCAATATCTCTCGGGTTTCCCATGTCTATTTCGCCCCTGACCTGAGTGTCTGGGTCTTCAGAGGCTGCGTGTCCCACTCCGTGCACGGGTCCGGCGCCATCTTGAATGCCACGTGGAACGGGGCGCGGGAGTCACGGGACCGCGGTGTGCTTCTGAGAATGTACATTGCCATCTAGAAAGGTACCCGCTGTGGTCCGGAGTGCCGCCGCGGAGTTCACGAGGTGGATGGGCGCTGTGGTCTGCATCTAAAGCAGGTCTGTGGCTGGCGGGCGCCAGGAGCTCAGCAGCTCACATCTTCACTCGGCAGCACCGGAACCGGAAGTCCCTGCAGATTCTTGTCATGTAACTGCATTGTTACTGTGTTGCTCCTGGTGGTGGGACAATCTTTTTCTTCTTGTATGCTACAAATTACAACCTGTTCTCACATTCCCTAATAGCTCAGTGTGTTATTAGGCTGATTCCCAAGTGAAAGGTCACCGGTTCCAGCAGTCATGAAGATTATTTCTCAAGAAAAGAGAAGCTGCATAATCCAGCTCATTGATAACATCTCTCGGTAAAGAAAATTGCCAAACTGCATCATGTGAGGCCCTGGCAGCTGGAAGCATGTGAAATGAAGTCCGTCCATTCCAAAGTCAAGAGGTGGACATCCAGGCCGAATATCAAGAGTCAGCAAGTCGGCTCATCATAAGGTCAGTTCTGACGTGAGAGACACGGCAGTGGAGGCGGCTTGTAGGCTTCGTAAGAGTGAGATCAGACGTCCATGCAAGCACTGGGCAACACACACAACACAGGTCTGGAATGATGGCCCGAAAAAAAAAATAAAGAAGCCTCAACTTCAATCTCATCATAAGAAGCGTCGGCAAAGAGTTTACAGAAAAGTACGAAAAATGGAAGATTGAAAACGGGTTATTTGGAGCTGAGGGTCAATAGAGCAGGCTCTGATGGGGGCAAATAGGTTTGTTAGAATGGGGCTAACAATCAAGAAATTGAAAAACTTGTCGTTAGGTGGAGGAAGCCTGATGATATGTGGATGTTTTACAGTCAAAGATGTTGGATACTTGACCAAGATCAATAGTGATCTCAATGCTGAGCTATATGTGAGTATCCTACAACATTAGTTCCTTCATATACTTGAGTACTATAGACATGAAAAGGACAACATAGTGTTCCAGCAGGACAATGACCCGAAGCATACGTCAAGGTTGGAGAAGAATGGTTCAATGACAATGAAGTAGAGTTGTTGCATTGGCCTCCACAATCCCCAGACCTCAACCCAATCGAACATTTGTGGGTAGAGTTGAAGAAAAAGCCCAGTATGCACCAACATTGGGAATGTATAGAAGAGACTGTGGATCAGATTTTGGTCAAGACATGCTCAGAAGGAAACAGGCAGTATTGAAAGCCAAAAGGTGGATTTACCAAATACTAACAAAATAATAAAAAATTGACATTTTGTTTTTTAGGAGCAAAACAGTAACAATACAGTTACATGACAAGAATCTGCAGATGCTAAATACTTGCATGTCAAATTTATGTACAAGATGGGTAATATGATTGTCTATAAAATGATGGTAGGCTCATGTACAAAGCTGTAGTGGATGGTGAGATGTGCAGCCTGAAAGTCAAAACTTCTAGACATGGTTACCATTTTGCTTGTCACTTGTATGTTCTAAATAGATTGATTATTGTATCATAAGGTGATAAAAAGCCTGAAGTTACCATTTTAATTCAGTAAAGTTATCACTTAAACATGTGCCACGCATGAGGGATTCAGGAGTCAGTGGTTTGGGAAATTGAGGAGTTGGAGTCGGGGCTTTGGCTTGCTGACTCCACAGCCACTCTCAACACTCAGAGCCAGTGTGTTTCTTCCACCAGTGAAGATTTAGGAGGATTTAGGGTATGTTCACACGGCGTAATTGCGGCTTGCATTTCGCCGCATATTGTGCTTTATACATGGCGAAATGCACACCGCAATTACTGTAGTTCATAGCTCTCATAGAACTACAAATTACGCCTCGTCTTCCTGGGCGTACAATACAATCGTATCGTACGCCCGGGGAGAGAAGTTACATGTCACTTGTTTGCGACGCTTATGCACCGCTGATAATAAAAGTGAGTGGGGCCGGCCAAGGGTAATCCTGGCTTGCTGGGACGGTTCTCTAGTTTCCATGGACAGAGCGATTCTGCTTCTATCCCAAGATTGTGTCGATCTTGGCTGGTGGCTAGTGTCTCCTTCGCATTGTTAAGGGAAGCGTTTTCTTTCTCTGCAATTACTGATCATCACCATGGATGGCAGCGCCTCGGGCTGGGGCACTGTTTCTGGCTCACGGACAACTCGGGTTTCTGGTCCCCCAGGGAATCCCGGCTACAGATCAATGTTCTGGAACTCAGGGCCATCTTCCTAGCGCTCTTGCCTGGGTCCCCTCTCCTCAGGGTTGCCCAGTTCAGATTCAGTCCGAGAACATGACGGTGGTGGCTTATTTAAATCATCAGGAAGGCACCAGGAGCCTTGTGGCTGGAGGCCTCAAGGATCCTGGGCGGATCATTCGGTTGCATCCCTATTAGCGATTTTCATTCCTGGGGTGGAGGACTGGTTGGGAAATCGTCACAGCTGGACATCGGCAGATCACTGGAAATGGTCTCTTCTACCATTCTCTGTCAGAGGTGGGGCACCCCAGATGTCGATCTGTTTGCATCGCGCCTCAACCATCAGCTCACAGAGTTTTGTCTCCAGGTCCCAAGACCCCCTGGCTCTCACAGTAGATGTGCTGGTTCTACCTTGGAGTCAGTGTACTCTGTTCTACCTCTTTTCGCCTTTGCCCCTGTTCCCTTGAATGCTCAAGTGCCTCAAGAACGAGAGGGTGCCAGCCATCCTCATCACCCCAGTTTGGTTCTGCAGGACCTGGTATGCAGATCTCATCACCCTGTTGGCAGATGTTCCGTGACCTCTTCCTCTGCGTCCAGCCCTCCTTTCCCAAGGTTCTCTATTCCACCCCACTTTACCGCAGCTGCATTTGACGATGTGGCTTTTGAAACCGCAGTTCTAGAATCTCACGGATTTCCGGACTCTCTCATCACGACCATGATTCAGGCATGCAAGCCACAATCTGCCCATATTTATTATCGTACCTGGAAGGCCTTTCTTGCTTGGGACGATTCCCAGGGTTTTCAGTCCTTGGGGTGTTCTACTCAGAGGGTGCTTTCTTTCCTTCAGTCACGACTGGAGCTTGGCCTTTCCCCCTTGAGAGGGCAGTTAACTGCCCTCTCGGTCCTGTTTCAATGTACCTTGGCTCCCGTCCTCAGGTCCTCAGGTCAAAACCTTTTTGCAGGGGATTGCTCATTCCGTCCCACTGGTTCGAAGGCCGATAGAGCCATAGGATTTCAATCTTGTTTTGAAGACCATGCAGTTTTAGCCTTTTGAACCATTGCAGGAAGTTTACCTGCGTTAGTGATTCATGAAAGTGATTGACTAAATCATCATAAGTCTTGTTAAACTACTCTCTTGAAAATGTTTTGAGGCTATTTTTGTGTAACATAATATATAAATACATGCACAAACAGATTTTCTTATTGGACATTTCAAAATATCAGTATGTATGGATTAATAGTAATTTTCTTTGTATAGACATTTCTGAGTCATATCCGACAAAAAGGGCTTCACATTTTGGTGCAATTAATGGCATAAACTAAGCCAACATTAAAAGGTGTAAAGTTAGATCAAACAGTCTAAACGTGTCAAATTTATCAACCGTATGATAAATCTGCTGCATTTTAGACTGTTTAGTCTAAGTTTACACTTTTCAAGTATTAAACAGTATTGATAAATCTGCCCCATTGTCTCCTGCATGCATTCATGTTCATGTAAAGCAAAATGTACAAATCCACCATACGAATTTTGACATTGTGACCAGCAAAGAGAAAGAAAACAAACACAGACATGGAAAACAGCT
Source organism: Phyllomedusa bahiana (assembly GCA_025379985.1). Classification (NCBI taxonomy): domain Eukaryota; kingdom Metazoa; phylum Chordata; class Amphibia; order Anura; family Hylidae; genus Phyllomedusa; species Phyllomedusa bahiana. Next base: position 75,029 of record JAODAL010006115.1, read on the forward strand.
ACTAAGTTAGCAATTATATGGGCAAGGATATGTCTGGTAATTTAGTACTATTCCTATACATGACTGCCATACCAAAGCTCTCTTTTAACATTGGTTCTTTTTGCTCATCATCGTCATCATAATCATCATCTTCATTAAGTGGCGAAAAAGCAAACCTAAAAGGAAAAAAAAAAATAACAGGAGCAATAAGAAATAAAACAATGGAAGCTAAAAGAACGCTTTAGGATTGAACGAATAAATAGGACAATCCAAAGGTCAGAGACTTTGCAAGAATAATAAAACTTGGCATATAGATGCCCTATAAAGCTAATCCAAGATGTCATCTTGGATTTCTATATTTACTATTTTGCCATAGGCAAACTTAAACTCTATCAGTTCTCAATCTATAAAACACTAAAACTTAAACTTTTATTATGTATAACACTTCTATACACACTATTTAAAAACCTGATTTCTAACCTCTCGATTTATCCCTTTGTACTTCTAAAGGAATAACTCCTTTTCTATAATCAAGTCTGGTGGAACACCACCTATTAACAGGAAAACCTTATACATACAGTAATTTACTAACTCCAGTAAGGGATCCCAAGCATCCTACTTGGGCAGTCATCCCTAATCTGATGGACATAAAACATACAAGGTTTCCTTGTGATACCCTCTGCAGCGGGTGACACTTGTAGACAGAGGTGAGAAATCACAATTTAAAATGTCATGCCTGACCTCACCAACATGTCTCACCAGCTAAACTGGCTTCATCAGGGGTTAGAGGTCCGAACCCATGGTCCGATTCATCATTTGCTTTTATATCATGTTAGGTACACACCCTATTCAGGTGCTCACCAATTAACCACCAGAGAATAAACAAAACCCATTCCCCATTTTTGTTGGAGACCATCTTGGATTTCTGTCACATTTGGTCTCTTTTTGTGCTGTAGATTTTATCACGTTCCTTACTGGGCTGATTCCCCCATTCCAGACTGGGCACATTTTCCTTTTACTACACGCAGGTTTAAACACTATACTGTGTAACACATTTTGCAATTTTTACATTAGATGTTTTTAAAAAATAAAAGTAATGACGAAAAATAATAGTAACAAAAGTATGTTTTTCACATTTTTTATTTTTGTTTTTTTTAAACCGAAAGGGTGGTGCTAAAATAAGTTTTGTAATTGTGTTACTTTTCAGTCATGGATGTTATATTTAGGTGACAAAGTTTAATGGTAGTTGGGGGCAGAGCAAAAATTTATGGTTTGAGCTATTCATTGTTCATTTTAATAAAACTTTATTTTTTGTGGTTTTTTTTCTATATTATTCTATATATTGTGCCTCTCCCTCCCCCCTCTTCAAACCTTTGGAGGCTTTTTTTTTGTAATTTTTTTCTGATTTCCCCAGTAACTGGGGCTAATATATCAGCCCTATTTTCAGGGTAAACAAATCCCCTGAAGTCACTGCAGAGCTGATCTGATGAACCCCAGTGGTCATATGAGCACCAGGAGAAAGAAGCTGTAATGTTTCATGCCTATCTGTGTATACAGAGCTCCTTGAGTGCTGCATACAACGATCGGAAACGATGGGACAGTTTATAACAAACCGTCCTTGCCTTGTCACTGAAGAGCCAGCTAACACAGATACCCTGCTCACCACTCGTGCAGCTACATACTTGGCACGGACATTCCTGTACATCTATGCAAATTTAGATGTCAACCACCTGGACGTTTACAGTCAATGGACGGTTGCCCATCCATTCAAGGGCATGGATTACCCCATGTATGTCCTAGGTCCTCATGCGTTTTCTGCGCTATATACAGGAGGAAAATACAGACACAATTGCCCTGCACACCTGTATTTTTACATTTTGCATAATGCCTCACACAACACGTAAAAAGTACACCTCTTGCCTGAAAGGTGTGTGTTCCCATTCAAGCCCATTGCAGAAGTGTTTCTCTCACTTGTATCAAAGTATAAAATGGTGCAGAAAACACCTATTTTAAGCATCAAAATGGGTAGGAAAAATGGTGTGTAAATTGTTATTAAATGTAGATGTCATTAGTCTTTGTAGGGAAGGGATGTTTTAACTCTAACACTTTTGTTACCCCCTCACAGTGGTACAGGATATACCCAAAGTGCAGTGTACACATGGTGCAAATATTGGACCCATTGTCACCCAATCCAAAGGTTTTATAGTATTTTTAAAGATTAGTAAAACATAACAAAAGATACTTGCATTTGATAACCATATATGACATATAAAAAGGTACAATACCAAGATCTAGGTTTTAATAGTAAGATTCCAATTGAAAGCATTTAAAAATTATGACATTTTACTGAATACACCCACATCTTCTAATATATACTGCAAGAACTTACTAAATTAGTCATGTGTTTAAAGAACAGGTCATTTTGTAAAATGAAAGTCTCCTTGCTTTGTTGAGCAGCCTGTTATTTGGCATTACACACCTCTGATTGTTTGCAGATGGTCTCCACAGAACCATGATAACAAACAGGATCATAGAGAACAACAGGCGCCAAATAGCATCATCCACCCAGAGCTCCCGCCAGTCCTGCAGTAGGGGTGGAGAGGGAAATTACAACTTTAGTAACATAACCGCTTTTAATTGTATTCATCTTAAATAACATTAGAAACAAAGCTCACAAGAGTATCTGTAGATTAGTATTAGAGTATGTTTCATGACGAGTATTTTTTTTAAATTAAAAAATATTGAGTTCGGTTTCTCCTAACCCAGTAATCGGTTAGGCATACATTTCAAGGTTATGTATCTTTACATGGCAGCCATTCAAATAAACAGCTATCAATGTTATCTCCGTGTCTACCAGAGCAGCTCTCTGTCACATAGAGGAAGGTCCAGAGTAATGGATTCCCTCACATTGCAACCGTATGCCCAATATGGAAACGCTCTAAAAGTAACTGGAGCAGGATAGGTGCAACACAAATTAAAGGAGTTGTCTCATTAGAAGCTTTCAGCCCACTTCAATGCTTCTGGCAGCAAAAAGGGTTTTTTAATTTTAGGGCTGCTTCTTGTCTGCCTCTTCTCCTCCTCTTCCCCCCCCCCCTCAGCACACAGACAGCTCTCCTCTATAACTTCTACACAGCAGGGGGAGGGCGAGGAGGTTTGCTGCCAGGGTTAACCCTGTGTGTGCCTGCCTAGGTCTGCTGCAGGCTCTTGCTGCTTCTCTACACAGTCAGGAGAGAACAGGGAGAGGGCTGATCTAGGAGTGTGGAGAGGTCTGTGAAGCGGGGTAAAGCTAATAGCAGAGCAGGGGGGATGCAGTTTTTCTATACCCCTGCTTAGCATAAAAATCTCCACATCTCCAGCAACAACAAACAAATCCTGTCAGAACAGACACAGGGCAGTTGTGAAGTGAGTTAGGGCATGTCCCCACTGCACGGGTTTTCGGACGGTTTTTCAGCCGAAAATGAGCACAATTGTGCTCTATGGAAAAACCCCGTGCAGCAGTCCCCACTGCACAGTTTTCCGCCCGGCGGTTTTGTCGCCCGTCCCGGCGAACAAAAACATTGAACATGCAAATCTTCCGTCCGGTTTTCCGGAAGGAAAATGTGCATCTCAATGGGGGGAGGGCTGTTCTCCCCTCATGGGAGAAAACCGTCCCCCCCGCGGCCGTGGGGACGGCCGCAAAACCGGAAATTACCGGCTGGCAAACCAAGGTTTTTTGTCCACTGCCGTGTAAACGGCCCTTAAATATACTCAGGATGTGTCACTAAAACAGCAGAGCATGAAGCGTCACATGCCCCTGATCTGTTCTTATTAGTATAGTCAGAGCTCCACAACACATCATATTATAGTAACTCACCGGGTCACTGCTGTCATATCTATTGATCAGCCTCACCTCTGCTCTCCTCAATCTGTTAGAGAGCAGGAGAAGAGGCAACACCCGGGTTAAAGCAGCTACGGTACCAGAAGCCAGAGCCCTCCCCCTCCCTTCCCTACAGAAGCATACTGTGTGGGAGGGGCTCTGTGCTCTGACCTGTATTCAGAAACAGATGAGTCATCAGACCTGACAGCCAGTGAGATAAAGATCAACAGGTCAGCTGCTATAGAGATTTGAGGAGGTGATGCACTACTACTAACAGGGATAACTCAAAATCAGTAGGACATTGGTAATGAACATATATTGCAAAGCTGCTTGTTTTTTAAAGATCTTTTAATTAAAACCCAAACATTGTAGCGAGACAACCCCTTTAAAGGATTGCCTGTTTCCTCCACAAAAAATTAAATAGGAAACTCCTGGTGGCAGAATAAAAAAAAAAAAAAAAAGAAGGACTAAACTCTCTTCCACCCATATCCATCTCCCATCTGAAGGGGTCGTCCCAATTTGAAAGTAGAAAAAATTACTACATATTGCTCATTATACTTGACACCCACAGCTGGGAAGGAAAAGGGGAGTAAGAGGTGTAAAAGGCTTTTTTTTCCTTTATTGGGCTACAGAGAGCTTACTACTAATGTTTTATAGGAATTGGAAAACCACCTTTAATATTTGTAAAGTTCAGCAAAATACTTGCAGTTCAGTTTGCTCAACAGTTTATCCAAGTCCTCATACAATCTAATACTGTCAATTCTGATTGAATCATGTCAGTGTGAAGGGAGATATGACTGACAAAGATAATGTAACTACTCAGATTTTAAAGGGGTTATCCAATCCCCCCCCCTCCCCAAAAAAAAGAAAATAAAACAAGCAACTGTCTGTATAAAACAAACACACATATTTTTTCAAGCCACTGCTGAGGCAGCATTGAAGCTTCAGATATCTCATGTCTTAATTTCCAAACAGTGGGTACATGACCACTGAAGCCAATCAGTGGATTCAATACTCATGTGCTATCTATCCTACTGGCATCGCCATAGAGCCATGTGAACACCGATGTCAATGGAACAAAATGGTGACTGCTAAGGTCATTGATTGACTGTATTAGGGTATGTTCATTACGCCCTGCAAATACACCGTGTGAACCTAGCCTTACAATGAGCCATACGGTTTATAAAATTGGTACCTGTTTAGACTGTCTAGTCCAAGTTTACACAATTACTTTATGCCACTAAGTGCACTACATTTTTGTCGCAGGCTGCTGCACACTAAGGGCATGTCCCCACAGCACGGGTTTTCTTAGACTGTTTGTGGTTTTGCAGACCGTCTGAAAAACCGTCCGAAAATGAGTACAATGGGGCTCTATGGAAAACCTGGGCAGCAGTCCCCACTGCACGGGTTTTCCGCTCAACAGTTTTTCCGCCCACGGGCCGCCCGAAAATGAATGTACTTGCACATTCTACCGTCCGGTTTTCGGACGGAATATGTGCAAGTGAATGTGAAGGGCCTTTCTCCGCTCATCGCGGAGAAAAGCCATCCCCCCCACGGCCGTGGTGACGGCCGCAAAACAGGACAAATACCGGTCGGATAAACCGATCGGTATTTGTCCCTTGCCGTAAGGACGCACCCTATGACAACTTGTTTGTCTAAAACACTCCAGTGTGGGGTAAAGCATATACACCATTATCTTGGGGCAAATTGAGCCAGAATTATGTCGCAATTGCTGTTAATAAATGTGCAATAGTGCGTTTACATTTGTAAAGAGTAAAATTTCATATACGTCAAAACTCACCGACTGACAGTCTACAAGGCGGAACTTCATAGTGGTCCAGATAATAAAAATGATTGATGCTACAAGAGAAAAAAAAAAATACCTTTTTATAAATCCATTGTGAACTGACGTGTACTCATTCATCATGTAAATTTCTGGACTACTGTACCATCCTTTATTAATAGGGCTTTCACTGCCAAAACACCCACTGAGCTAAGAAAGGAACCACAGCACAAAAAAAACGAATAACTGATTTATTGATTTTCCATGCAACGATACACTATCTGCAGGGAACTATAACAGCCATATTCATTAAAATGGGAGGTTAGGTGGCAGTCTTGGTTAAAGGATAGTGTATACTTATTAGGATGTCAAATTATGGATTTAAAACAATTAAAGTCATCTAGTTTATTTCTTATTATATAGCACTTGCACGTAACATATGCATGTACTAATTATGCAGTGGTATAATCCTGCAGTACTATTACTTTTGGGAAATTATCTTTGGCCATTTAACTTGTCTCGCTTTATTATGTATTATGAACTAAATCAATAATATATAAAATTATACACCGCCCTTGGTCTTTTTTGCATTTGTCCAATTCAAATTTTTTCTCTCATTTTTAGAGAATTATCAAATAAAATAATTTATCATTTTTGACTACGGTTTGTGATATTTTGTATGCTGGTAGTCTAGATGTAGGATCATATTAACCAAAAAGCAGAAAAGACACATTAGAAGCCCCCCACTAAAACCAAAAATCAATACAAACGCCAAAAGTAAATTAGCAAGCAAAAGGAATACAATTCTATATTTTTATTAGTACATAACAAAGTACAAAAATTATTTAATGTAGTAAAAAGCACCCAAAAATATCTCAGAATGGAAAAAGTTATTTACCAGTATACAAAAATTCTCAAAAATAACATGGTCCTAGAAACATGATACTCTTATAATATAAGGCCATGATTTTACAAGAAGTGTATAAAAGGGCACAGTACAAAAGAGGTACAATATATACAGTACAGACCAAAAGTTTGGACACACCTAATTCCAACAGTTTTCTGTATTTTCACGACTATAAAAATTGTAGATTCACACTGAAGGCATCAAAACTATGAATTAACACATGTGGAATTATATACTTAACATAAGTGTGAAACAGCTGAAAATATGTCTTATATTCTATGTTCTTCAAAGTAGCCATCTTTTGCTTTGATTACTGCTTTGCACACTCTTTGGCATTCTCTCGATGAGCTTCAAGAGGTAGCTCCATAAGACAGGTGATCAGAAAATATTACCCAGAAAGTAAAATGAAGATACTGGTAACTAAGGCTCTCTCTACCCTGTAGTGGACAAAAAACAACCTGAAAACCAAATCCTAAAAACAATCATAAAACAAGTTTTTTTTCCACTGCCTGTCAAAAGCTGCTGAAAAAACATCCGTTTTTTGCGGCGATTTGCGTTTTCTGCTTGTCTTCAAGTCTGTTTTTCAATGTCTGCATAAATCAAACCATTAAATATAACTCCTCCCTACAAAAGGGGATGTAAAGCACATTCTTGCATTTATATGCAATTTTGTAGTCGTTTTACGGATTTTGGCACTAAAGTTCTCTCACTTTTGCTGCTAAAAATTCAGGTTTTTTTTATGGTGTTTGGCGCTAAAATACAGTTTAACGGATTTTGGCACTGATAAAGTTGTCTTGCTTTTGCCGCTAAAAATACTTTAACGTATTTTGGCACTAAAATCCTTTTTTTTTTAAAAAAAAATAGTATTTTAGCGCTAATAAAGTTCTTGCTTTTGTTGCTAAAAATCTGTTTTTAATGCATTTTAGCTCTCAAATAGGTTTTTTTTTTTTACAGTTTTTGGCACTAAATTCCTATTTTTTACAGATTTTAGCGCCAAAATCCATAAAAAAAAAGTATTAGTAGCGACTAAAGCGTGATAACTTTATAAGCGGCAAAATTCAGATTTTTGCGCCAAAATCTGTAAAAATCCGTTAGCGACAGAAGCAAGATAACTTTATTACGAATGAGGACACATCGAACACTAGGCAGAATGGATAAGGTATAACCTTTGTTAACACCCACTATAGGTGGGACTTTAATCTCCTGGGTGGGTTTTCATTGAAAAAAAAAATGAGCAAAAAACATCTGTCATTTTACATAGACTCCAATAGTAAAATTTATGCCGGGCTCTTGCGTTTTTGGCAACATGTTTCAAAAGACAACCACCAAAAAAAAACCAACAAAAAAAAAAATGTCTATGGGACATCTTTACATTCACTTTTTCAGTGTTTTTAGAAAACAAAAAACGCTGGAGAAAAAAAAAAAAGAATTTTTATTGTGCAATGGAGACATAGCTTAAAAGTTGTCCCTCTGTTTATTTCTAGTAATGGCAACCAGAGAAGAAAGTAAGTGGCAATATAAACTAAACTAATTAAGTATTTTGGAACTAGACTAGATTAAAACGTAAAAATTCTTCTGGTTGCTAAAATGGATCATTTAGATTTACTGGCATGAGGAGTGAAACTGTTGGTAAATGTTATTTTAAGCAATTAGTTACATGAAAAATAAGAGTAAAGAACGGATGAGCACACATACCTACTACAGCCAAGATAAGGGTGTTTGTGAAGTGTCTGTACATAGACAGCTTGACCACGTTCCTTCGCAGTGTAAGCAGCTTCATTGTCTGAGTTAGGCTTATGAAGATGTGGCAGTAGGTTAAGGAAATGCATAAATTTCAGCTAGTAAAAACATTCTAACACGGTGTTCATTTGGACAAAATATGGCACTATGGTTTTCTTTTGCATAAATAACTTTTCAATAAAATGCAACCAATTAAAGTTGTTTACAGTGTTACCATCCATTTAGTCTGACATTGCCTGCAGAGACAAAACCATTCACTGAGCCAACAGTATGGCACTGAATAAGTATTGTGCATCTCTCCTATTCTGCTTCAAGCCATGCACGATACTTGCTGGACATCGGTTGGATGTCGCAGCATGCCGTACATCTTTCAATGCCCAATGTCACATTGGCTGGTTAGCCTCTTGAAAAAGTTGTTTCCTCATACAGTGGGCCAGTAGTATCACACTATACAACATAAATCTACTGTAACAATTTTTCTTATTAGTAATAACTTTTGTCCTTATATTATCTGCAGGTAGAATGTTACTGCAGTGTCAGCATGTTGCTGAACCTGGCATCGAGCTCCAGCATAACTTTGGAAAGTTTCAATCACTATCAGCCATTTTGGAAGTAATGAAAAATAGCTGTCACTGCATCAAGGGAAGTGCATACAATTTTAAATAAGGGTCCACCAAATGTTGGAAAGACTGTTTTAAAAGGAGTGAGATCATATGCTGCACAAACTGCAGCTAGCACAATTGCTTCATTTGTGAGAGATTATTTCTATGCAATACTAAGCTCAGGGGAAAAAAAAAAAAAAAAAAAGAAAAAAAACCAGATATTTTTAAGTACTGTTTTGCGCAAAGGAGATAAGGACATGTCTTTTTTCGGGGGAAATTACGCATGAGAGAAAAGGGCATGTAAATTGAGGAAAAGCGGGCTGCCGGCCCACCCGTGCTTCAGGAGTATGCGCTGATCAGCGCAACTCCCAAAATACCCGGCGTATTATGGCCGAAACTGTACACCCCTTGGGAATCCCGTGTGAATATCCCCTCCCCATGTTGGGAACATGGCGAGGGCTTTTGACCCCTTTTTAAATTACCGTTTTTCCCCCGAAAGAAAGAGAGCGTCATACATTTTTTTTTTCCCCCAAAAAGTCCCATATGTTTTATTTTTGGGGGGTATGTCTTATTTTGGGCCCGGTTTATGGCCCCATAGCGGGTTAATGGGAGGTATATGCCCCCTTAAGCAGATTTAGGCAGGTATAGGGCCCCCATAGGCGGGGTTTAGGGCAGGTGTAGGCAGGGTATGGGGCGGCCCTGTGGGCGGGGTATAGGGCCGGCTTTTAGGGGGGTATAGGGCGGTGTAGGCGGGGTATGGGCCGGCGGGTAGGGGGTATGGGGGCCGGTTTGTAGGCAGGTTATTAGGGGGCCGGCTGTAGGCAGGTATAGGGCCGGGCTTGGGTTAGGCGGGTTTATAGGGGGGGGGTGTCGGGGGCCAAGGGAAAAAGGCAGCTGTAAAATTAAAATCCTGAAAAAAACATAACTTTTACAAAAATTTTTATCAAAAATTTTGTATTACTAAACCATAATAAAACCCCACAACACACCAAATGATACGGTTATTTAAATATCATCCTTCAGTGGAGAAAATCGCCTGAAAAAAAGGGGGTCCGTTTTTAATAAAGATAATATCACTGTATACGTGTATTACAATTTTTTAAATTCAACCCCCTATCCAACGCTTTTCCCCCTTCAATTTTGGGTTTTCGGGGGATTAAAAACAAACTCCTTGGGCGGGGAATAAGAATAGAATATAAAAAAGCAAATAAACCCATCTATGGCGGAAAATATCACCTCTATGGGGGGGATAGAAAAGGTGTTATTAACTTAAAAGGCTCCCAGGTTAAAGGGGAAATCCTCGCCCCCCTTTGGGTTTATGCTGGCACCCGGGGTAGAAGGGATACAAAAATGTTTTATTTTTCCTCCCTTTTAAATTACCTTATTGGCCTTTGATGTTAACAATAAATCCCTAGCTTTTCAGTATTGGTGATTTTGTTTTATACTTATTCCCGGGGTTTTAACTTTAACATGTCCCACATATCCCCCTGCCTTTATCTGTTTGGCGTTCCGGGGAAGTTGAAATGCGCATTTACGGAAATTTGTTTAAAATGTCTTTTTCCGATTTGCTTCGGCGAAAAAAAAACGCTATTTTAAATTACTGAAGCCCATATGCCGCGGCGCAAATCCCGGGGTCCTAAAAAAAAAGTTTGCCCCATGTCCAGGGAAAAGGTGCTGGCAAATTTCGCATGGTTTAAAAATGGGGATAAAACATCGGGCGTTCCCAAATTTTAAATTTCTCTCAATGAAAAAAACAAAATGGGGCACTTCGGTAAACGCCACGGAGACCAAACTCATACATTCCCGGGAGCCGAATCAGTTCCCTACCCAAGTGGAAGCACACTCCAATATCCCCCCAGACCGCAATTTGTGCCCAAGAGCCCCGGGGTTTCCTTTTTGTGGTCCGGGTTTTTGTAACGGAAAGGGTTTTGAGGGTAAAATTTGGGCAATTGATTCAGGGCCAAAAAAATTCGGGGGTTTCAAAAAATTCATTGTTCTTAAAACTGACCAAAATTATCGAAAATAAATAATCAAAGAATTAATGAAAAAAAGTAATGATATAATAATGATGATAAAATACAGTCAGCTTTTGAAAAATCGATAATTTGGTTTTTGTGGAGAGTACGAAAAAAAAACAGAGGGAATTTAAAAGACCCCAAATACGAGTTTTTTCAATAAAAAAATCCAAAATTTCAAGTCTCATTAAGGGCCCCTTTTGGGTAAACTGATTAAAACGATAGATCCACTGGGCCCTTTTACAAGAATTCGGGTTTTCCCATTCTCCTCCCCTTGGAGACGGTTCACTACCTCCACAATCAAAAAAAAGCAGAGAAATTTCCCCTTTAAATTTTGATTTTTTCCCCAAAAAATGTCGAGTAATGGCGTGTCTTTTATTCGTATTTCCCCCAGATGTTTTCCCACCCTTCTTTTTTAAAGTTCTCCCTTTTTTTTTCCCAAAATAATTCAGGGGGGCAGGGGTATTAAACATGTAGGGTACTCCTTTTGTCCCGCAATTTGGGAAAAAAAAGGGTGAAAATTGTTTTTCCATTTGAGGCATTGTGAAAGGGTTTAGTTTGTTGAAAGTATGGGAGGGGTACAACCTTGCCCATTTAAAATGCCTAAGGTTTCCTTTTAAGCCAAGGGTTTCCCTTTTGGAGGTATTTTGGGGTTTTAATGGGCTATGGATCAGTCTATCCCTTTTAAAGGAAATTTCCCTTCGATAAGTAATCAAAAGGGGGGAGCGGGAGATTTTCCCCCCAAATCCTGGTCCAAAAAATCCGTTTCCCCAATATTTTTTGAGGGGTATTACAACTTCTAGGTTTTTTATCGTCAAAAATTGCGATGACCTTGGTTTGTTGTTTCCCTTTTTCCTCCTTTGGGGTTTACCCTGTAAAAATGTCGTTCTTTTGTTTTTGAGCATTTCTTTGGGGTGATTCCCAAAACCCCCTGGGGGTTTTCCTCGATAAGAAATCTTTTTCTCAATATCCCCGATGCCCCCCTTTTAAAGTCCTTAAATTTGGAGAAATTTTTTTTAAATCTCAGGAATTGACCCTTCGGTTTCCTCTCTTTCAGGGGAATGGATGATAACTTTCCCAAAGTAGCAAGCTATTTTTTGTGTGGGTTTTTACATGTCGGTTTTGGGTTTGCCATCCGATCTTTTATAATAAGGACTTTCCCAAAAAGGGTAAACCCCAAATTTTTTGCACTTCAAATGTGAAGTGCATCCAATTCGTTTTTTTTTTGAGCTGTGCAAAAGAATCCCCAAAAGTCCCCCCTTGCACCTTTTCCAAAAGGATAAAAATGTCATCGATTTTACCCCCCCGAATTTAAAAACTGGGGGGGCACGGGTCATCTCCAGGTTGGGATACCCAAAGGGGGCCCCCCCCCAGCCCAGGAACAAATTTGAAAGGGGGGGCGCAAGAGCTCCCCCTTTTCGGTGCCCCCGAGCTTTGGGGAAGGTCTTGTTGCGGGGGACAAAATAATTTTTTGCCTCAACCGAAGTCCAAATAATTTGGTTTACAAAGGATTGTGAGCCTGGAAAACTATACTTCTTGGGAGACCGAAAAAAATTAATGCTTGAATTTCCAATTTTTTTGTGGGATTTTACTTTATAAATTTCCACATCTAAGAAAACCCCAAAAAAACTTCCCTTATTGACTGTAATCCCTTTAGTCTGCGCAGTTAATCAGAAGGGTTTTATGTTTTGATGGCCCAAAGTTTGGTTTTCAAAATTTCCCGTAAAATTTTTAAACTTTAAAAAACCCCCATTTTTTCGTAATTTTATCCTTCGCCCGAGATATTTGGTTTTTACCCTTTTTGTGGGGTTTCAGCTTATGAATCTTCGGGATGAATAAAATGTGGTATTTGGGGTTGGTTTGATTGTTTGAACGGTGTGTATTAGATTTAAAAACCCTAAAGTAATTTTGTTGATGTAAGTTTGTTGTGGATTTGGGGGTGGAAATTCTAATGTTTGTTAAGGGTGGTTGAATTGTTTTTTAAATTTGAAAAAATATATTTTTTGGAGGGTTTAATAATTATAATTGGGTGTTAGTGTGAAGTATTTTCCCCCCTTTATTATTATAAAAGGGGAAATCAAATTAAAGATTGAATTTTTGGGATTTTTACAAAACCTAAAAAAAGGTTTAAAAAAAAACTTTTAGGCATTTTAAAATGGGGGGCCAGATTGGGGCCTAAATTCTTTTTTCCCACTGAATTATATTGGGGAAAAAAAAAAGAAAATTAAAAGAAGGGGGGGAGAACATCTGGGGACATAGTAAAAAGAGACACGCCAGTGCTCACATTTTGGGAATCACAATGGGGAAAAAGGGAAAAACTCTGTTTTTTTATTATGGGGTATGAGACCGTCTCCAAAGGGGGGAGAAGGGATAACGAATTCTGTGTAAAAAAGCCCCTGGATCTATCGTATGGAAACAGTTTATCCAAAGGCCTTAATGAGACTTTGAATTTGGATGTTTTTATTAGTAAATCGTCTTGGGGCTTTTATTCTGCTTGTTTTTTTTCGTACTCTCCCAGGGACCCAATATCGATTTTTCAAAGCTGACTGTATTTTTACATTTTTTTATCATTACTTTTTTTTATTTCAGATTACTTATAGTTGATAATTTCTGTCCTTTGACAATGAATTTTTGACTCCAATTTTTTTGCCCTGAAACAATTGTCCCTATTACCCTCTAGAAAGTTTTCACAAGACCATTTAAAAGGAATTTTTGGGGTGCTTTGCAGTATTTTCGGGGTCTGGGGGATAGTTGATGTGCGGTTTTACTTAGGGATGGAGACTGATTCGGCGCGGATGATGTGTTTGGTCTCGGGGCGCTTACCCGGGAAATGACCAGTGTTGTCTTTTTTGAGAGCAATTATTTTGTCGGCCGATAGTTAGCCCCGTTTTTCCATCGTTTGCAGGACCTTTTCCCCGGAAATGTCGAACTTTTTTAGGGCGCCGGACGCCCCGGGGAGTATGGGGCTTCAGTTTAACAAGGTTGTTTCCCAAGCAAAACGGAAATGAATTTTTAGTTTCGGGGCATGCGCAGTACAAATCCCGGGAACGCAAAAGAGTAAAGGGAGGGGATATGTACATGTTAAGTAACCGGGGAATAATTAAAAATTTACACCAATACTGAAAATGCTAGGGGGTTTATTGTTTTAAAAATCAAAGGGCCCAAGTAAGGTATTTAAGGGAGGCAGAAATAAATCATTCTGTATCCCTCCTATCCTGGGTGCCAGCATACCAATTGGGCTGCGAGGATTATCACTTTATACCTGGCAGCTTCTAAGTTAAGTATCATTTTTTCTATCTCACCCATAGAGGTGATATATCCGTCATAGATAGATTGTATTTGCGTTGTATATAGCGTATTCTTATTCCACAGCGAGAGGAGTTTGTTTGAATCCCTGATGAACCCAAAATTGTATGGGGGAAACGCGTTGGGATAGCTGTGATTAAAGAATTGTAATACACGTATACAGTGATATTATCTGTCATTAAAGCGGAGCCGCCCTTTATCAGGGCGATTACTCCACTGATGGATGATATTTAGTATGCTGTATCATTTAGGTGTGTTGTGGTTGATTATAGGGGTTTAGTAAGTATAATTTTAGATAATTTAGTAAAAGTTATGTTTTAACAGGGATTATAATTTTGCAGTGATATAGGTCAAAATCCTCTGTTGATATAAAATTTGTAGTAATTTTAAAGGCAGCTGTAGGCAGCTGTAGGCAGGTATAGGCAGCTGTAGGCAGGTATAGGCAGGTATAGGGCCGGCTGTAGGCAGGTATAGGCAGCTATAGGCAGCTGTAGGCAGGTATAGGGCAGGTATAAGGCAGGTATAGGCAGCTGTAGGCAGGTATAGGGCAGGTATAAGGCAGGTATAGGCAGCTGTAGGCAGGTATAGAGCCGGCTGTAGGCAGGTATAGGGCAGGTATAGGCAGCTGTAGGCAGGTATAGGCAATAATATCAAAATAAAAAAAACAAATCACTTACCTGGAAACCCGCTGCTCCGTCTCCCGGGCGCGCACCTGCATCTTCTCGGCACAGGCGGGTGACATCATCAGGCCACGCACGCAGCGTGATGACACACGCTGCCTGTGCCGGGAGCTCAGGACAGCCGCGAGTCTGCGGCCGCCCGGAGGCCACTGCGGAGCACGGAGCGCTCGCTCTGTGCCCGCAGTGGTATCCCTTCACCTATATGCGCTCCGGAGGAGTCGCATATAGGTGAAGGAATTGCTGACAGTGCCCGGGCCAGCGCAGTGCCCGGACACTGTACTCGGCATTCAGCTATATGCGCTCCCTGAGGAGTCGCATATAGCTGAAGTGTCCCTGTCGGTGCCCGGGCCATCGCAGCGCCCGAGCGCAGACAACGCACAGTTACTACGTCTTACTTTCGGGGTACGTCTTACATTAGTCGACCTCCCTAAACTCCCCGCGACGTCTTACTATCGGGGGTGTCTTACTATCGGGGAAACACGGTAGTTCCTGACCGGTCCACCTTTTAGGGTGTGTTTACACAGCAAAGTTTTATCTTCTGTTTTTGACATGAATTTTAGATTTGAAAACCATCAAAATCTGACTGTAAAACCATCCCCATAGACCTCAATAAAAAATCCGAGCTCGGATTTCAAAACTGCTGTTTTTGTCACATGTTAAATAATAAAGTGTACGCTTAGGCTACCCGTGCTTTGGAATTACGCGCTGATCAGCGCATGGTTCCAAAACACCCGGCGTATTGTTGCGTGTACTATACGCGTCGCAATAAGCCGTGTGAACATACCCTAACAATTTTTCTGTTACTGTTGTAACAAACCAATGTCTGCAGGGTGTTTGTTACAAATCCTCCTCCTCTGAGAAACGGAGCGGTCGTCTAGTATTTGTGCACAGTTGGTAGAGATTCTTACTCTTGGCTGATTCCGACCCAAGTAGGCTGCACAGATACTAGAACTGTTGAAGTGTCTGTTTTGTACTGAATCGTACTGTCCTGCGCAGGATTTGCAACAGTCCCCCTGCAGTGGACACACACACACACAGATATTATATTATATATACACACACACACACATACAATAGTTTTTTCTCTATACATACTCACATGTACAGTATGTATAATTTATCTATGCATTAGACCTAAAATAAATGAAATATTTCCTCTAATAATAGCAATATCCCAGCATTCTTAAAGACCACGTTTTTGTTCAGGATTGCCAACTATCTTTATGCAGTTCTGACCTCAAAGCATAAGAAATAAAAGCAATTTAGGGATACAAAACAGAAACCATCAAAGGAAGGATATCCACCAGCATAAGGCAGTATCAAGAAAAGCCAGAGGAATGAAAGCCAGGGAGGAAAGATCAGACTGCGCCTAAACCGGGAGTGGAGCACAGAAGTGAGAAAAAAAAAAATCATGACATGTGAAACATGTAAATACTGTACATTGCTCTATGGTTGGAAAAAGGTGAAGAAAATGCAAAACAGCAGCAGTTCAGGACACCGAGACACCCATAGGACCATGTAAAATAAGGAGAAATTATGGGTAAACAGCAAGGGAAAGAAAAGACTAGTAACAGTCAATAAAATGAAACTTGAATACATACAGATACACATGCATAATATAGCAGATGTTTTCCACATTGTCTAAGCTGCCTTCTTCTTACATGTCTCAGAATATTCTTGTACCATCCCAAGCTGTGCTAACATTCGGTGATGTGAATGTGGAAACACACAGTAAGGTTTCATCACCGCTGTGAGTCGCGGCCACATGCAGCCGCACAAAGTTCTGGCAAACTCATGTGGCCACTAGCAGCCCCATGGAGACATGGTTTCAATGTTGCCTGCTGGTTGGACTCACTCTTGGACTTCTGGCAAATGTGCAAGCAATAGCCCTACTATGAATTAAATTAGCCATGTTTAAATAAAATGCTAAGAAAATGTTTACAAATCAACTCCAGGGAAGGATTCAAAATAGAGCAGGGTTGCCATGGGGTAAATAGCTCCAAGTTTCTTCATAGCAACTTTTGGTGAATGCATTTTGTTTATATTAATCCCCACCTTTCAAGAGCTATCTAAAGAAAACGCACACAAAAAAAAAAAAAAAAAAACACACAACGGTGCTCCTTGGTTTGAGGACTTCTAGAAAGGGGGCTGTTATGTAGAATTGCTCACCCGAGAGAGCTGTCTGTATGTATTACCCAGCTACTGCTCCTCTTTGGACTGGTTCACAGCTGTTTTGGGAAGTATTTGCATAAGGAAAAGCCAAGAATCCCGCGGGCACACCTGGAATGAACAGTGACTCATAGCTGAAGTTTTATTTATTGTGTTTATGGGTTTCAGCACTGTACTGGTGTCTTCATCTAGTATGGTGGTGAAACAGATAACCACAATAAACACAACTTTATCTACAAGTTACTGTTCATTTCAGCAGCGCCCACAGAATCTATTTTTCAAATACTTTCAATACATATAACTTTATTAAATTAGATTTATTTCAGGAAAAGGTTTTACTTTAAATTTTTTAACTAATTAAAACATTTTTTAAACTTAGTGGCCTTACACTTAACCAGAACTCTGCAATACTGAAATGTTACTAAACACAACCACAAAACAATCAAGTATTGATGAAACAGGAATTAGTTAGTAAAGTTTTTTGAAAATTTAGAATCCTTAAAAATACAGCCTAATAAAGAGTCTGATTTCTGTGTATTCCTTTTAGGCCCTACAGCAGTAAGGTCTAGTAGGATGCCTGGCAGTTTTACACTGACAGATACAGCATAATATAATGCATTACATAAGTCAAGTAGTGTAATTTATGAATTAATGCATGTTTAAGTCTCATAGTCGGACTAAAGAACAGCTAAAAAAAAGAAAGACAAAAGGGTTTTCTCACTACAAAGACTAGCTTTCAACATAAAAAGAGACAAGTAATTGACAACTTTTTCTAAATTCATTGGTCTATTTATTTTGCTTTATTCATGAGATCAGAGTGGTGTCTGGTGAAATCACTCTCTGTTCTGATCAGAAAACAGAGAGAGCTCACCCTGGAGCAAACTAATTACAGATAAGCAATTGTTTTGACTCGTCACAGCACATGTACCTACATCTATTGAAGACCAACTCTCCTGCACTTGTCAGTGTAACGACTGGTTACAGAGAAGCTAAATATGCTAAACACAACTATAAAAACAACCTACAGTCTGACGAGGCGGTGTGTAAAACTGCTTGTAACTCAGTGACACCGCTAGGTGAGAAAACCCCTTTAAAAAAAAAAAATATATATATATATATATTTTTAAAATAAAAAAAGAAACGCCCATCTTTCCATTACACAATCACCTATATCTACAGAAAAAAAAAATGTAAAAAATAAAATCATTGCCACTATAATGACCCAAACCATAAACTGTCATATTAAATTTTGTCACATGCTGAACAGTATAAAAAAGGGGAACAAAAACATGATAGAAAACATGTTATATGTTTCCATAGTCTAAAATTCAGATTTTTGTACTCACCGTAAAATCCTTTTCTCGCCTGATTCATTGGGTACACAGCACCTTGGATATAGGCCTTCGCCCCATGAGGCTTACACTATACAGTACCAAACGTGTTTGCTCCGCCCAAATTAACTATATCCCTCCTCTAATAAGTTGGTACAAAAGTCGTAGTAAAGCAGATACACCACCGTCCGATTCCAAGGAGAGAAGGCCAGATGGGAATCGGAGGTGGGAGGGGAGGGGGTGGAGAAAACAAATGGAGGGAGGGACATGTCTTCCCCAATGAATCAGGCGAGAAAACGATTTTACGGCGAGTACAAAAATCCAAATTTTTTGTCAATATCATTGGGGGACACTACACCTTGGGGTGTCCAAACGCAGATTTTGAGGGTGGATAAAAAATTCGCAGCTGTCCAAATCTGTTGGTCGTGGGATACTTCCCGCAGCAGTGTACCAAGGCCTGCATCCACTGAGGCCAAGATATAGGTAAGTGTCAGTAAAAACTAATAATTGATGCCCAAGTTGAAACCTTGCAGATTCGGGAAGCCTAAACAGGAGTCAGCAGAACCCATGAAGCACCAATCATTCAAGTGGAATGAACGGTGACCCGGATGAGAGAGGTTCACCCTTGCACAGTAAACTTTCGAGATTGCAGACTGAAACCCGTTGAGAATGGAGGCCTGTAAGGTGTGCTTGAAAATGCACCGGAGGACAGAAATGCATTGAGAAAAACGGCAAGGCTGTGTTCCAGACCTGCCTGACAGGCAGTACTCACAGGGTAGACAAAAACCCCCAGGGGTCACACCTATGGGTCTGGCACCAACACCGAGAAGGTTTTCTGGTATGAAAACAAATGCAGCAAGCCCGAAGTATGGTCTGAACCACAGAATCTGCGCAACCACGCGAGTCTGAAATTGTGGCTCCAACCACCAAGCCAAAAGACAGAGCTGAGACAACAGAGTGCTTTAAGGAGGAAAAGCAACAAGATTTGCATACCCTGCTCTGCGCGGCCAAACTGAAGAGATAAGTGTGGCTGGCACCCTCTCGCTCTTGGATCATTTGAGCTCTTGAGGAAGGAGGGAAAAGAAGTGGACCAAAGGGCAGATCAGTGCAAGGTGAATTAATGGAAGAACTAGCGCATCTATAGCATAAACCAACCTGAATTCCAAGTTCGGGAGCAGGCTAATGAAGCGGGATACCACAGATCGACGCCTGAAGAGCCTCTTCACTGGAAGATCAGTTGAAACTTCTCTGGCAGAAGAAACCATTTCCAGGGATTCACTAATGTCCGGCTAAGGAGATAGCAATGCATCTATTTTTCAACGTAGCTACTTTTCATATAAGTACAAAGAC
Source organism: Phyllomedusa bahiana (assembly GCA_025379985.1). NCBI lineage: Eukaryota > Metazoa > Chordata > Amphibia > Anura > Hylidae > Phyllomedusa > Phyllomedusa bahiana. The sequence continues at coordinate 94,747 of JAODAL010006115.1, forward strand.
CGCTATAGGGCAAGTCTGCCTTAGCCAGGGCTCCTCAACCCTCAACACAGTCAACAGCAGAGAAAAATGGCAGGCTTCTTTAAATTGCAAAAACATGTAGAAAATTTATTAAAAAGTCCCATAAATACAAGACTTGAATGACAGCAGTTGTACTACTTGCGATTATGGTGGAGAACATTCCATAGTAAGCGGTATAATAGATGTTGAAGACGTATTAAATACGTCTTCAACATCTATTATACCGCTTACTATGGAATGTTCTCCACCATAATCGCAAGTAGTACAACTGCTGTCATTCAAGTCTTGTATTTATGGGACTTTTTAATAAATTTTCTACATGTTTTTGCAATTTAAAGAAGCCTGCCATTTTTCTCTGCTGTCGGCTAAGGAGATAGCCCAATCAGTTCTACTCCCTTGGGATGAGAATCGCTGCCCGCCACAGAACCTTGCATTCCACCTAGTGGAAGAGCCTCAAGGCTTCCAGGAAGCCTGGTGCCTCTGAGACAATCATGTTACGCCACCGTAGTGATGTTATAGGACTGATGAAGAGGGCACCCCGAGTTTGCCAGAAGTAGCACAGGAGACCCTAGCCCCTAGGTAAAATCGGCACGAACTTGGGATAGAAGCAGGATTTCCCTATCCAAGGGGCCACCCTGGTGAGCAGAACGACTTGCTGGTGGAAGGAACATTTGGGCTGCATGTGTGCCGAGAACCATGCCCAGAAACCACCTGGGAAGGACCATGGGCTAGGATGACCTAAATATAAAATCGATACCAGGACAGGGGATGGCGAATGTCCATTGAAAGAGGTCATGGCTGTGACCCTTGGTGCATATAAACCATGATACTGGACACATAACTGCGATAGACAGCTGAGAGCATTGGGTAGGAGACCCAAGCCTCCCACAGGACAATGCCTAGTTGGAAAATGTAAAACTCAATAGCCAGAGATAGAAGAAGCAGAGACCATGACTCAGAGAGTCCTCTGTATTGCCATGGTGGGAAGGATCTCCCAAGCCCACTCTCTGCCCAAGTAGTAGAGGGTTGAAGGCATCTCCTTGCATTAAAAAAACTTGGTCATAAGCAAGGATGATAATACCAAGTTCCCAAAAAGGGAATGGCAGTACAGGACACACAAGGAATGTCAGGCCTGCATCTCCTTTAAGGAGATGAAACCCGTCACAACCCAGTAGGCCACTTGGGCAACCTGCATAACCCCGCAGTTGCCCAGCCTTATTAAAGACTGCACCAAAACCAGCTCAAGCAGAGCGGATAGAAACCGGATATGACCTGAGTTATGGTACTGGACGCCAGGAATCATCCAGTCGATTAATCGAATATGCCGCATCAGGATTCTGTTAAATAGGAGAGGGAGGAACAGATGTCTACTCCTGTGCCACCATCAGGAAATAAATATAAGGGAAATAACAGTTACCACTTCTAGAGAAAGAGGGAACTTTCCCCAACGATTACTCTATCCCAGATGGAGGGTAAGCGAACCGCGATGCATAACAACCTAAGATATGCTGAAAAAACCAAACCTACCATTACCCTTCTGAGGAAAGAGTAATGTTTATGAATGCATGATAAAGACAGCTAGGTGCCCTAGAAAAAGGTGAAACGCTGCCAGACGATGCCCTTCCCAACATGAAGTGCATGCACGGCTGTTGTGACAAGCCTGAACCCCATGAACTCCGCCCACATTTTCAAAAAGTGGGTCTCTAACCGCCTGCGGGGAACACAAGAGAATATGAAATGAGGTTTATTGTACTAACACAAAATGTGCAATATGCATTAAACCAAAATTTGACCGGTGCAAAAGTATGGGCACCCCAACAGAAAAGTGACATTAATATTTAGTAGATCCTCCTTTTGCAAAAATAACAGCCTCTAGTCGCTTCCTGTAGCTTTTAATCAGTTCCTGGATCCTGGATGAAGGTATTTTTGACCATTCCTCTTTACAAAACAATTCAGGTTCAGTTAAGTTTGATGGTCGCCGAGCATGGACAGCCCGCTTCAAAGTATCCCACAGATGTTCAATGATATTCAGGTCTGGGGACTGGGATGGCCATTCCAGAACATTGTAATTGTTCCTCTGCATGAATGCCTGAGTAGATTTGGAGCTGTGTTTTGGATCATTGTCTTGCTGAAATATCCATCCCGGGCGTAACTTCAAATTCATCACCGATTCTTGTACATTATTCTGAAGAATCTGCTGATACTGAGTTGAATCCATGCGACCCTCAACTTTAACAAGATTCCCGGTGCCGGCATTGGCCACACAGCCCCAAAGCATGATGGAACCTCCACCAAATTTTACAGTGGGTAGCAAGTGGTTTTTCTTGGAATGCTGTGTTTTTGGGACGCCATGCATAACGCCTTTTTTGTATGACCAAACAACTCAATCTTTGTTTCATCAGTCCACAGGACCTTCTTCCAAAATGAAGCTGGCTTGTCCAAATGTGCTTTTGCATACCTCAGGCGACTCTGTTTGTGGCGTGCTTTCAGAAACGGATTCTTTCGCATCACTCTCCCATACAGCTTCTCCTTGTGCAAAGTGTACTGTATTGTTGACCGATGCACAGTGACACCATCTGCAGCAAGATGACGCTGCAGCTCTTTGGAGGTGGTCTGTGGATTGTCCTTGACTTTTCTCACCATTCTTCTCTGCCTTTCTGATATTTTTCTTGGCCTGCCACTTCTGGGCTTAACAAGAACTGTCCCTGTGGTCTTCCATTTCCTTACTATGTTCCTCACAGTGGAAACTGACAGGTTAAATCTCTGAGACAACTTTTTGTATCCTTCCCCTGAACAACTATGTTGAACAATCTTTGTTTTCAGATCATTTGAGAGTTGTTTTGAGGAGCCCATGATGCCACTCTTCACAGGAGATTCAAATAGGAGAACAACTTGCAATTGGCCACCTTAAATACCTTTTTTCATCATTGGATACACCTGGCTATGAAGTTCAAAGCTCAGTGAGGTTACAAAACCAATGTTGTGCTTCAGAAAGTCAGTAAGAAGTAGTTAGGAGTATTCAAATCAATAAAATGATAAGGGTACCCAAATTTTTGCACCAGTCAAAATTTGGTTTAATGCATATTGCACATTTTGTGTTAGTACAATAAACCTCATTTCAATCCGGAAATATTACTGTGTCCATCAGTTATTAGATATATCAAATTGAAATGGCTGTTGCAAACACCCAAATATTTAGAACTAAAAATGATTAAGATTAATAGGGGTGCCCAAACTTTTTCATATGACTGTATATACTTGGGGTTCCATTGTTGGATTACTATATTACTCTCCAACAGCTGTCCTACTACACCCAGGCTATGGCAGACTAAGGATATCCTTGCTGCCATGCCAACCAATTGGCACCCTCACTAGATGGCTCACTGGCTAACAAAGGTGGAGAGGGGGTCTGCCTAAAGTTTTAGACGCCATGGTATTGACCAGGTCACATAAGTGGGTAAAGGACCAAGATTGGCCTTTCCTTCCATCATGGCTATAGGAAACTGGTGTCAGCTGTAATACACAGCTGGCACCTGCTAAAAAGCCAGTTCTATACTCCCATGCCTGACAGGATAAAATACATCTATGTCATATATTCACACAGCGTTTCTTGAGCAGTTTAGCGCGTTTTACGCACTGGAAAAATGGCTCAAAATCAGCCTTAGACAAGCTTCACATCTTCCTTCATTGAACATAATGTAAAATATGCCTAGTCGTTCACATGCAACACAATTACGCCATTTCGGCCGTAAAAGTAAGGGACATGTCAATTTTGAGTCGTTTTTCGCTAATAAAATCCCCACAGAAACAATGGGGATAGGTTTTGTTTTTTTGAAGCAGATTTGGAAGCCGATTTCGAGGCGTAAATTTACACTTCAAAAAACGCAGTGTGAACATACCCTTGCATTCACCCCTTAATAAATGGCCAGCCTGGCCATACAAAATGACATATAACCTACTGCAATTCAGCCTAAAAGTTTATTCAAGGTGGAAAACTACAAATAGATGTTGCAGGCTGACCCCATGAGCAGCAATTGGGTAACGGTAAAGAATTTTAAAGGCAAATGTGTAAAGAGCTCTCGACACTGGTTGGGTCCCCTAGACACGAGCTGTACACTATGGATTACAAAGGTAGCAGCTAAAACACAAATGCTACAGAATTTTTAATTTGATAAATGTTTATTATTTAATTCGCAAGCTTCTCATGTCACTTTAACTTGGTGGGAAAACCCCTTTAAATCCAATCTATAGCATGTGGCTATAAAAAAAATCCACCTCACAAATAACAGGACTTAAAGGATCTGCTGCTAACGTTTTTGTGCCAGATACTACAGGACACCTGAAGTGTTGTGGAGTCCATGTCCAACTTGACAAATCAGAGCAGTTTTAGCAGTATTTTGGGAGACCTGCACATTACTACGAAGGTGGTTTTAATGTATTGACTGATCAGTTTAAATCAAGATCTCTCCCTTAAATAAATATTGCGTAGGTGTGTATGCATAGAGACACACATATACACATAACAAGTGTATCTTTTTTAGGCACATGCTTATGAATTTGGGGACCGACTGGGTAATCTGACGTTGTATAGAATTCCCAAATCTAACATCATATTTACAAGTTAGTGGGATGGAAAAGCTGTAATATTAGTACTCTGAATCTAAAAGGATATCCAAAACAGAATACAGGCATCAATAAAGGACAGGCTCAGATTTGCTATGAGTGCCATGGTATAGAAGTAATGCTAGAGCAGAGAGAGGCAGATCACATTCAGATGGTAGTGATGACAAAGCACACAATGTATTACAAACATGAAATATTAATAGCACAAAAATGATATTAAATGCAAAACAGATAATTTTCTATTTTATTACTCTGCAAGACCTATTATTCAGGTAAACAAAACTAAACAAGAATAAATATATCAGGGGTCAATATAGAGAACTCTCCCATAATCCATTTATACCCTGAACGGGACATCCTTTACGTCCAAAGCTGTGGAGTTGGAGTTGTGAAGTTGGAGTCGTGCCTATTTTGCAGGAGTCGGACTCATTATAAAATGAACAGACTACCAAAATATATAATAAATTGGTCCAGTTAATTCAATGCAATGCCAAGAGCAATAAGAATTGGGTCTTGCCAGTGCTACTGTTAACATATCTTCAGCCTCATCAGATGAGGAGTTTAAATTTTGAAAAGTATTTGGATGACATGGAGCAAGCAAAGTGTTGCTACAGGGGAAAAAATTCCGCTCCCATAGCAAACAGATTGGCCAGATTTCAGCAAAATTATTCACTTGCTTTCAAAGAATTAGAAGAGTTCAACCATTTATCAGTACTGACTATGAATGAGGCAATTCATTTATACCCTGACATTGTTAGAGATTTTGCCCATGTGGTCACCGCTTTGCCACCAACCCAAGTTAGTGTAGAGAGGCCGTTCTCTAGCCTGGAAATAATGAGATCAGATTTTAGGTCATCTATAAAGGAGGTTCTGATAGAGGCGATACTATTTCTCAGAACAAATTCATAGACTCCCCAAATGTTATTCAGGACGTTTTTGTTGAAAACTGTTTCTCCCCCCCCCCCCACTTACTGCATCATTTTGCGTATTTACAATTTTTTTAAAGTTTTTTTGTGTTCTAAAGTTGTAACCAATAAATATATTTTCCGTCGACAAGCACAAGGCTAACAATGTTTTTAACTTTTGACCTTCAGACTCCATATCTCACCATTCCCTACAGCTTTCAACATGATATTACCATCACCTCACAGACAGACAATCGTCTTGGCCATCTCATACATAACTTTGACCTGCAACTATTTAACATATGCTTAGTTATGCAGATTTTTGTCATGTAACAGCACTGTTACTGCTTTGCTTCTGGTGGTGGAACAATTCTTTTCTTCTTTTATACTACAAATTACAACCTGTTCTCACATTCCCCAATAGCTCAGTGTGTTATTAGACTGATCCCCAAGCGAAAGGTCACTTGTTCGAGCAGCCATAAAGATTTCCCAAGATAAAGAGACACAGCATCATCCAGCTCATCAATAGCGGTCTCTTGGTCAAGAAAATTCCCAAACTGCACCATGTGAGGCCATGACAGCTGGAAGAATATGATATGAGGTCCATCCATTCATTCCAAAGCCAAGAGGTGGACATCCAGGCAAGATATAATTAGAGTGAACAAGTTGGCTCATCACAAGGTCTATCAGTTCTAAAGCGACAGACACAGCAGTGGAAGTGGCTCGTATGTTTGCTAAGAGTGAGGTCACAGACATCCATGCAAGCACCAGGCAACACACATTACACAGGTCTTGAATGATAACCCGAAAAAAGGTGAAGAAGCCTCGACTTCAATCTCATCATAAAAAGCATTGGCTCGAGTTTGCAAAAAAGTATGATAAATGGAAGATTGTAAATGGGTGATTTGGAGCGATGAGATGAAAGTCAATATATCGGGCTCTGATGGATATAAATGATTTAGGAGAATCAAGGGAAAAGGGGCTAACAGATCGAGAAATTGAAGAAACGGTCAAGTTCGGTGAAGGAAACCTGATGATATGGTGTTATTTCACAGCTAAAAATGTTGGATAATTGACCAGGATTGATGTTAATCTCAATGCTTAGCTATATGTGAGTATCCTACAAGAAGCATTACTTCATACACTCGAGTACTATGGGTATAAAAAGGACGACCGTGTTCCAGCAGGACAATGACCTGAAGCATACATCAAGGTTGGAGAAGAAATGGTTCAATGACAATGAAGTAGAGTTGCTATATTGGCCTCCACAGTCCCCAGACCTCAACCCAATCAAGCACTTGTGGGTAGTGTTGAAGAAAAAGCTGTATTTGTATCCAAGTCCAGTCTGCACCAACATTGGGAATGTGTAGAAGAGACCTGGGATCAGATTTTGGTGAAGACATGCTTGAATCTGATGCACAGCCAAGAAGGATTCAGGCAGAACTGAAAACCAAAAGGTGGATATACAAAATACTAACAAAATAATATAAAATTAACATTTTGGTTTTTAGGTGCTAAACAGTAACAATGCAGTTACAGAAAAATCTGCAGAACTAAGCAGATGGCAAATACTTGCAAGTGAGATTTATGTATAAGATAGGCAAGATTATTGTCTATAAAGCAATGGTAGCCTCATGTACAAAGCTGTAGTGGATGGTGAGATGTGGAGCCTGAAAGTCACAAGATCAAAACATTGTTACCATTCTACCATTATAGAAGATTTCTACATAAACATAGAAGGGGGATTCTCCTATACTGTAAGAGCAGTGAGACTGTGGAACTCTCTGCCAGAGGAACTTGGCATTGTGAATTCACTAACAGAGTTCAAAAAGGGTCTGTATAAATTTCTAGAGTGCAAAAATATAACAAGTTGTAGCAAGTAGGATTGTATAGAGGGGTTGTTGATCCAGGGATATATTCCGATTGCCAGATTAGAATCTGATAGGAGTTATTTCTCTCTTTAAGGAGGGCAATTGGCTTCTACCTCAGAGTTTTTTTGCCTTCCTCTGGATCAACATGGTAGGACAATAGGATGGATGTCTTTTTTTCAGCCTAAGAAAAATGTGTGTATCTAAAGTACATAACAACAATTTTAAGCATTTGTATAAGAATGAAGGCTTACTGTGATTACAAGCCTTTTCATTCAAAACATATTCAGGGACACATACAAAATTTCAGCCACATAAAATCGTTATCTGAACTGTTGTATAAACAAATGCCAGATAGTTATTTTCACATTGCTACGTTATAGAGAATGTAAAATTGTTTAAATTGGCAGTTTAACTCCACCTTTGACAGCCAACTAAAAAAAGCAGTGACTCGTATAAAGTTCTTTTTAAAGAGAACCGGTCACATAGTTTTTGCCCCCCTGGCTGAGGACAGAACAAGGTAGTGTCAGACATGCTGTTTCCAGTGCTGTGTCCCTAATTCTGTAAGATGCTGTAGTTTTAGTGTATTTAATGCTCAAATCTTCAGTTTTTTAGCCAGAAGAGTCATTCTAAGAGTCCTTCAGAGTGTCAGTTATTTTCAAACCCCGCCCACCTGGGGCTAGCCCCGCCCACCTCAACTGATAAACCTGTTACTTTGAATAGGTAGAATCAGGTGAATAACTGTCAGTGAGCGGAGCTAGCCTTTGGTGGGTGGAGCCAACACCTGCTCATGAATAAGATTTGAGGGGTAAATGCTGTAAAACTGCTGCATCTTACAGAATAAGGGGCACAGTGCCGGAAACAGCAGGTCTGTCACTAGCTTGTGTTGCCCTCAGCAAGGGGGGCATAATCTATGTGACAGGTTCCCTTTAAGAGCGCTTTCATACTGTGCAGTATTGGCATGTTTTTTTCACCTGCAGTACTGCACAGCAATAAAACTGCCTTTATTACCCTCAAGCTTTCTTCATTTATTCAAATGGATTGGAAATGTGTTACAAGTAAGCAAGCAATTATTGTGTTTGAAGGCTTGCGGATTATCAACACAATAATTGATCACTTGTAACACCTTTCCAAACAATTCGGTAACTAAAAGAAGCTTGCTGGTAATAAAACAAGTTTAATTGCAGTACAGTACTGCAAGTGAAAAAACACATCAAAAATACTTTTAAACTGCACTGTGTGAAAGCACTCGAAGACAAAACTATTACTAGACATTGCAAGGAGCACTAAATAATTTTTATATTTAGCACAAGTCAACTGAAGTAACCCACATGTGAGTTATAGTTTAATTCAAGTCTTTAAATAATAAATTCATAAAAATGAAAATCCTTATAAGGATCTCAATCCGAGATGGACAAGAACGCAGCACTCATTTCACAAGTCTTACCACATTCTTGACATACTTACACCTGTAACACGCAGAACACCTTCCATCCCAGAGAACAGGAGGTAGAGCGCTCCAGCCATGACAACCTTGTGCAGGGTAGTCCCAAGTCTAGGTCTAAAAAAGAAAATCACAATAAGACAATTTTAGGATAATTGAATTATACACTAAAAATCGCACACTAGATACATCAATCAATTGTGATTCAGCTAAAAAGTTCACTTCAAAAGCTCACTTTTCACAAATCACTAGCCAAAAAGAGGGAAGAACAGAAAAACAACCATTACAGGTTTTGGGTTGGTATTGCAAATATTTTTTTTCCCCATTTCTCAGCTCAGAGAGAAGATTACATGATCATTTCCTGGTCAATGCAGATTTAACTCATGCAATACCAGGTTACATTGTAGGTTACACATCACAGCTGAGAAACAGAATAGCGACTTTATAAAATGCACACTGCTCTACTTAAACATTAAGAAAGAAACCATACAGATGGAACAAATTCACCCCTAGACTGCGGTTTATACAATTATTCCCTCAAATGCAGTTTAATAGTCTGCGCAGGCTCACCTGTATGTCCAGACTGCATGTCACTTAATGCAATTGGGTGTACAGTTAGAGCTCATGTGCCATCTGATGAAAAAATTGGCTGTAACACACAGCTCCAGCTGCAAATGTCAGGATCATGGCTCATGCCAATACCAGCTTTTTAACTCCTTTAGTGCCAAAGTCAACAGAAACCATGGCATATAGGTGGTTTCACAAAAGAGGACCCCCGGCAATACGATCACAAGGTGTCAATTCTTTGCCATGACAAGCCTGAGTCCAAATAACATCTGTTACGAAAGTCTATTAGGCCCTGCCCGGACACTGGATCTTAAAAATGGTGAATAACAGTTATACAATACATTGCAGTACAGTAATATGTAATGTATAGCAATAATCAAGTGATTTCATAGTCTTGTCCCATAGGACAAATATATATATATTTATTTAAAAAGTATTGACCCAAAAAAAAAAAAAAAAAAAAAAAAAAAAACACAAGGCCCAGTATATTGCACTATAGTCTGTAATGTCTAGTTGCGCACAACACTGGAACATACAAACACAACGGAAACCCCCCGCCCCCCACACACATCAAAAGAGAACAACATGATCTGCACGATACCGAATAATAAATAGAACAGTGCCTAAATGGCAATATAGTATCTATATTCACACCTCCTCAGAAAAACACACGTTGGAGATCAGGAATGCTACCGTGGTTGGTATTATCCTAGCATTATGCCATTTTGTCTTTGATTGTGGTGCTTATGGCCTCTATACATAGCTATAATAGTGCACACTATGTGCTGTTAACCTTATTATCCTGTAGGTCACCTTTTTGGCTTCAGTAAAGATACTTTTTAATGGACTTGAAGCCAATTTTTATGGTGATTGCATAGGGTAATCATATTATAATTTATTTTGGTATGCACAAGCATGTTTTTCATTATGTATAATACAGTTCGGTCCACATATATTTTGACAGACACAACATTTTTCTAATTTTGGTTCTGTACATTTACCACAATCAATTTTGAACAAAACAATTCAGATGCAGTTGCAGTTCAGACCTTCAGCTTTAATTCAGTGGATTGAACAAAATGATTGCATAAAAATGTGAGAAACTAAAAGTATTTTTTTTTTTTTTTTTTTTTAAAACACAATTCCTTGATTGTAGGGGCTCAAAAGTAAATCAGACAAATTAAATAATTGTAAATAAAATGTTAATTTCTAATACATGGTTGAAAATTCTTTGTTGGTAATGATTGCCTGAAGTCTTGAACCCATGGAGACTCGGTTTTCTCCTTTTTAATGCCCTGCCAGGCCTTTACTGCAGCAGTTTTCAGTTGTTTGTGGATATTTCTGTCTGAGCTTTAGTATTTAACAAGTGAAATTAACGCTCAATTGGGTTGAGATCAGATGACGGACTTGGCCAAATCAAGAAAATGTCACTTCTTTGCTTTAATAAACTCCTGGGTTGCTTTGGGTTTATGTTTTGGGTCATTGTCCATCTATATTAGGAAACGCCATCAATCAGTTTAGCTGCATTTGGCTGGATTTGAGCACACAGTACGTCTCTAAATATCTCAGAATTCATTTGGCTGCTTCTGCCCTGTGTCACATTATCAATAAACACTATTGACCCAGTGCCACTATCAGCCATGCATGCCAAAGCCATCACACTGCCTCTGCCATGTTTTACAGATTATGTGGTTTGCTTTGGATCATGAGCTATATCACACCCTTTGCCAAACTTTTTACTTTTCATCATTCTGGTAGATGTTGATATTAGTTACATCTGTCCCAAAAATTTTCTTCCAGAACCGTGCTGGCTTTTTTTTTTTTTTAAGCAAAGTCCAATCTAGCCTTTTTATTTCTGAGGCTTATGAGTGGCTTGCACCGTGCAGTGAACCCGCAGTATTTATTTTAATGCACTCTTCCCTTACTGGCAGATTTGGATATTGATACACCTATATCCTGGAGAGTGTTGTTCACCTGATTGGCTGTTGTGAAAAGGTTTCTCTTTACCATGGAAATTATTCTGCGAACATCCACCACTGTTGTCTTCTGTGGGCATCTAGGTCTTTTTGCATGAATGAGATCCCTAGTGCTTTTTCTTTCTTCTCAGGATGTACCAAACTGTAGATTTTGCCACTCATAATAATGAAGCAAATTTCTTGGATTTTTTTTTTCTGTTTTCGCAGATTAAGGATGGCTTGTTTCACGTGCATGGAGAGCTCTTTTTACCACATTTTCTTCATGGCAATATCTCCCAAATACAAGTACCATATCTCAGATCAACTCCAGGCCTTTTATCTGCTTAATTAAGAAGGACATAACAAAGGAATTGCCCACACCTGCCAGTGAAACAGCCTTTAAGTCAATTGTCCCATTACTTCTGGTCCCTCTAAAAACTGGGTGGCACATGTTAAAGAGCTGAAACGCCTAAGCCAGTGTTCCCCACCTCCAGTCCTCAAGGCACACCAACAGGTCATGTTTTCAGGATCTCCCACAGAATGCACTGACAATAATGATATCACCTGTGCAGAATGCACTGACAATAATGAATTCACCTGTGCAATGCTAAGGAAAGCCAGAAAACATGACCTGTTGGTGTGCTTTGAGGACTAGGGTTGGGAACCTCTGGCCTAAGCCATTCATCCAATTTTAATGTGGATACCCTCAAATGAAAGCTGAAAGTCAATACTTTATGCCTATTATATAACTACAACTTGTATATGTCTCAGTAAATAGGTAAAAAACAAAGTTTGCGTCAGTGTCCAAATATATATGGACCTAGTGTTTCAATGGCTACATATACAGTTATGTAAGCCACTTATCAATGCATATGTAACAGCAGTCTCTCCTGTCAGTGTAACAAATTATTTAATCAAACAAAGATACATTTTTGTATTTTATTATATTTTATTTTGGTATGGGATGAGTAATTTTGTTGTAGGAGTTACATGGCATATTTGTTTTGACCGAATGACAGTCTTCTATAGTCTTCTATAGTGATAGAAGGATATACTTTTTGCTATGCCATTAAGGTCTTTTAGCTTGACTTCCTTATCACTGAAGAGTGATTTGATATAATATAATATAATATCAAAAAAGGTGTAGCATATGTTATTTTGATAACTTTTACCACAATTTTGCCCTATTGTTTTTTTTTTTACTTTTTAAAAAAGGAGTTGAAAATTTGAAGAAGGAGTAGACTTCTAGATAATGCAGATGAAAAACAAGACCCAAACGGTCTTTTAAATCTTTGGCAAGCACTAACAAGAAAAATTATCTTTACCTGACAGATTAACACACTCTTGGGCCTGGTTTACATCTAGTCAATGGAGTCCATCTATTTTCCATTGCAGGGTCTTATTTTAATGGAAAAAACATCGTAGCATGCGTCACTTTTTTTTTGTCATTTTTCATGGAATTTGCGATGAAAGTTTTCAACAAAACTTTCAATGAAGATGTGAACTGGCCCCAAGTGTCACTACTCACTTGACAATGCCGTAACCCAGGCTGACGATAATAACAAGTATCCGTGCCAAAGATCTCTTCACAGCTGATAACAGTTCTCCCAAGATTACGGCTCCTTGCACTTCAGATACATAAAAGGAAATAGTACTAATTACTGTTCATCACATCTCACCATATTGAAACACATTAGATTTGACTCATAAGTAAAGGGACAAAAATGTAACCAATTTTTGGGGCGAACACTTGATGGACAATACTAAGCGAAGCCAAGAGGCCGAAGCACACTAATGAGTGACAACCTCATTCAATTTTTAACCAGGCCTGGCAGATTCTCCATTCGTGCAAAACTACAAAAAAAAAAAAAAAAAAGGGGATGCGCGGAGTTGCCTAGGAGGCAGACCCTAAAGGACATAGACCTTCATCAAATGACGGTATTGCTTTGATATTTAACCAAATAACACAGGCCATACTATAAAGCCATGGTGTTACTAGGGAGAAGCCTCAGGAATTGATTCACTTCATACATGGCAAGTGTTAAATGTTCGTTACAGCCAGCACCAAGGTCCAACAGCTACGATCGAAAAAAAAAAAATATTTAACTTGTTTTGCCACATCCATAAAAGTCTGAATTAATGAAGTATTGTGGAATTCCCCTACTTGCTACCTCCAAGAAAAAAGTGGAATAAAAAGTGTGATTAAAAAGTCTTAAATCCCAAATTAGTAAAAACCATAGCACACCCAAAAGGAAAAAAATAAAATAATCAACCTTCACAAAGCTCCAACAATGTAAGCTATTTGTCTCTGAAAATGGCTTTGCAAAGCGAATAAAAAAAGGTTCACTCTAGTAAAACAAACACAAAAAATGCAAGAGAAGTTTTTTTTAAACCAATAGCATTCCAAAATTATTTTTTTTGGGTTGCATCGCATTAAATGTTGCCATAAAAAAAAAAAAAAAACTCCTTTGTAAAAAAGCTGGCAAATGACTGTCAGGAAACTGAAAACAGACTGGTATTTAAAGCGGTATACGTGTGTGTATATACACAATCATACATTAAAATATATAAGTAGCCGTCATGAGTACAGTACCAGACTGTCCATAGTAGCGGATGTTCTGGAATTCTGCGTAGAATACAGCTTTTTCCAGCATGCCCAACAAGATCACAGCACCAACCCAGAACTGGATTCTCAGCAAGTCTCTCCAATAACATGCCGACCAGGCCAGCCACAAGACCCCAAAGAGGACGTATACAATGCACATTACCATGAAGAACTGCAAGATATTTAATATAAATGTTAAAATTAGACCATTAAACACCATTTTTATGTAAAAAAGTACTAAACTTTTGTGCAGATTAATTTTATAATATATCTTTAAAGGGGTCTCCAATTTTATTAACACAATATCCCAACAAGCCTGCCTTCACAGAGTTAGAATATGCACCACATTTTGTCCCACAGTTGACATATAAAAAAGTTTCCTCATGTATAAAAGAAAAAAAAAGTAACCAGACATACACTGTACAGTACCTATTATGGGATACACAAACCAAAAAAGTGGGGCAGATTTATCAAAGCAGTTGTGCCAGAATTCTGTCTCCATTTGCACCAGAAACCAGCTTCTCGCCACATTTACTATGTGTTTTAGACAGTTTCAGACAATTCTGTGCCTCTTTCGACAAAGGGGACGTGGCCTCGTAAAAGAGGGCGTGGCTTCGTTGGAAAGGGGCGTGACTTAAGTGCGACCAAAAATGCGCCCAGATTTTGTCGGCGTTTCTGGTGTGAAAGTAAGACAACTTAATTGTACAGAGTTAGACTAGACAGTTCTAACTTGCACCAGGTTTATCAACACTATGATAAATGTGGCACATTATAAAACGGTCTAGTCTAACTTTACACTGTCTAAAAGTAAGACACTTTTGATAAATCTGCCCCAGTGTATCTATTATGGGGTACATAAACCTATAAGTGTTTCTCTGGGCTGTTTGGCAGTTTTCTATTTCTCACTAGATGTTCAGTTGCTTGGAGTTTATAATCAAACCAGTTTTTAAAGGACATTATTTCAACAAACATTGAATTCCTTGTGAGCTAGCACCCCATTTAACAGTCAGTTTATGCATGCACTGCATAGGGAAAGCAGCACCCTAAACCACTAGCAGGGCCGTTCCTAGGCCAAATTTCACTCAGGGCGAGGTGAAGAAATTTTGCCCCCCCCCCTCCCACCTGGTAACATATGGCGCCACAGTGCGACACATTGCATCACCATAAACCAAAGCCAAAATATACAAAAAGCTTTATCACAATGTGCTACGTATAAAACTACTAAACCATAGTCCTACAGTTACCAAATAACACCGCTACACCAACCAGAATCCCAAGACCACATATCTCCAACACACAGTGACCGAATAATACCACCACACCATGACCACATATCACCAGCACATAGTGACTAAATAATACAAACTGACCATTACACTACAACTAATATTAACACCATACAGTGACCATACAATGATGGATACCAGTGTGCACAGGCTCTGCAGACATATAAATGATTACAGTAAAGTTATATCTAGTGACTCACAGGAGACGTCTCTGAAGAGTTGTTCTCTTTCTCTTCTTCTTTTCCATCTGTCCCAGGCACCATGACTACTCCCGACTCTTCACTGTAAAATTTACAAAACATATATCTTAAGACTTCTCAATTAATCAGCACTTCGCTACCAATTCCTATCTCTATACAAACTCCCCATCTATAGCACCTCATATGGTAGCCATGTAATATGCCCCCCTTTAGCCAGTGAGGCCCCCCTTGTAGCCAGTAGATGCCCCCCCTTATAGCCAGTAGATGCCCCCCCTTATAGCCAGTGATGACACCCATTGTAGCCAGTGATGACCCCCATTGTAGCCAGTAGATGCCCCATTGTAGCCAGTAGATTCCCCCATTGTAGCCAGTAGATGCCCCCCTGGAACTAGAAAATAATAAAAAATTACTCACCAGATCTCGGTCCGCGCGTCCAGCTCCGGGAGCTGCTGAGCGGTGTAAGCAGCGTGACGTCATCACGCTGCTTACACTGCACGCAGCTCCCAGGGATCTCCTCGGCGGCAGAGCTGCCTCTGCCGCCGAGTGGATGCAGCGTCACAGGGGGCGTGGTGAAAGCCGTGCGCCCCCTGCGATGCTGATACAGGGGAGGAGTCAGGACAGGAACGATCAGTCCCGCCTCCTCCCCTGTACTGGCAGCTGCTGCTGGCTCTGCGCACAGAGTCAGGGGCGCTCTTCCGGGCGGGCGGCTGGCCGCGGCGCCCCCCTCGGGTGAGCGTAGCCTCGGCGCTCCGGGCGGTCGCCCTCCCTGCCTGCCCCTAGGAACAGCCCTGACCACTAGGTTATAAAGCTGCAAATAACTAGTTACAGCTTTCATATCGTGGAGCACAGTTGAAATTCTGCCACACAGCCAAAACAAAAAACAAGAATAAAAAAGACAGGTATGCATTTATCTTAGTCTACAACTGGTACCTTTTAAAGTGCATTGTCACAAGTTACAGGATGTTAAAGGGAGATTAAAGTAGCAAAGTTTGGTAATTAAGTATTTTTAGTTACAGACATATTGACATTTTTGGTTGTGTCTGAACATTTTTGCATGAATGACAAGATGAACTGCAGCCAAATCAGTTCACACTTTTGAATCAGAATTCAGAAACATCAATGTGTTGGGACAAGCATTTTTACTAAAAACACCAATAGAAGTTGTAGCCATTGTGGTTGGCACTTCAGATTGTCACTTTTGCTAAAGGAGTTGGCGAGTTCCCTCTGCAGTCATACAGTGTATAGAAAGTGGAATTTTTTTTTTTTTAAAAACATATATCATAAATACAGTATAAGTATAGTATACAGTATTTTGATAGCTTTGTCAGAAGGAACAAGGGGAGTATTGGAACTCTGCATCAGACCACTTTAAAGATCTATTATAATTTTGTTTGGACTAATTACACTAAAACAAAAAATAAAATCCAAATTGTAAAATTACTTGAGCCCTAACATATTAAGCTAGATGCTTTTAACACTGTACTCACAATCATGCGTGGATAGTCAGCAGGTGATAAGTATTCATATGGGCCTATTACTTGAATTTTCACTGCAAGAAAGCAAAGCACATAACATTAGTACCACAAAGGAATGCTTTCATGCAAAATCTATTTTATGTCCATTTTTACTAACTTTTCCTTTTCAGATTGTACAATTTAAAAGGGTTGCTGTAACCGATAAATAATGCACATATACATTGCTTGCACAAAAAAATTAACTTGTATATACCTGTAATGCATTTTTTTGCATGCTTATTTTTAAATACTACAGTTTCTCTGTTTTAGGAGAGAAATAATCAATTTTAAAATTCATTAGTAGGAGTTTTATTTAGTAATACAAGTTAAAACGAATTAAGTGCCCTTGTCATAATACTTTAATTACAGCCACTTTAGATACAGGCATCTTTAAGGTGCCAATGAGCAATTAGAACCAGTGTCAAAGACAGAACAAAAGTGGCTGAATAATGGGGCATAGGAAGAAGCAATTATCACCACTGAGTTTTAATTTTGGAGTGTTTTACAGTGGGCACTCTGCTATATTTACTGGAATAAGTGCTAATGGTAACCTTTCAGATACCGGTGTTCATTGAGCCACTCACTGTCTGCAGTGAACCAAAAGGAGATTTACCATATATTTGTAAATTCAATCTTAATAATAAACATCTATAAAAGGTAAGAACAAAATATACTTTCTAAATTGGCAACTACTTCATAGGTTTTTATCTGTCTTTTTCCGGATTAATACTGTAGGGTAACAATTTAAATTTGATAGCCTCTTCTATCATTTAACTATGTTAACATTAAAGGGGATTTGCCAAGAAGTGCCTTATCTGCTAAGCGGCAAAAGAAAACAAAGCACACTGAGCTGAGAGAGCCAGTCCGAGCACAGAGCCATGCATAAGGGATCGTGTGCAATGTTCACTCAAATAATCACACTACAACTAGTGGATTCTGCATACAAAAGACAACACCTTTCTCCACAGCCCCTTGAAAGCTCGTTCATGTTCCCCATCATCAGATAAAGCAGGGATTTACTCAAATAATCACACTACAACTAGCGTATTCTGTATACAAACGACAACACCTTTCTCCACAGCCCCTTGAAAGCTCCTTCACACTCCCTCTCATCAGATAAGAAGTGTTCTCTGCGCAAGCCCAGCCAGTTCAGCTCCGGTCACTCTGCCTGGTCCTATCTAATGCAAGCTTTTAAGTAACTAAGGGCAGGTAAGGCAGTCTGTAGCTCTCTCAGGCTGCAATTTTTTTAATCACATATATTTAGAAAAGTGATTAAACACCCGTTTTGGAGGATCCCACGTCAACATTATATCGTGGCAAAACCCCTTTAATAGAATTTACATTAAAGGGAACCTGTCACATAGATTATGCCCCCCTTGCTGTTTCCAGCGCTGTGTTCCTTATTCTGTAAGATGCTGTAGTTTTACAGCATTTAATGATCAAATCTTACTCATGAGCAGGTATTAGCCCCGCCCACCAAAGGCTAGCCCCGCCCACTGACAGTTATTCACGTTTCTACCTATTCAAAGTAATAGGTTTATCAGTTGAGGTGGGCGGGGCATGAAAAAACTGACTCTTCATGACTCTTTTCTGGCTGAAAACTGCAGATTTGAGCATTAGATACTCGAAAACTACAGCATCTTACAGAATAAGGGACGCAGTGCTGGAAACAGCAGGTCTGACCCTAGCTTGTGCTGCCCTCAGCAAGGGGTGCATCACCTATGTGACAGGTTCTCTTTAAGAACTTATGGTGAGTGGGAACAATCAAATAACCGACCAATGCAGAGGCAACATTTAACAATATCAGTTTTTCTATGGAGCAGCAAGTTCTGAAAATGCAATTAAAAACAAAAACCTGCATAAACAACCTAACAGATAGATTGGCTTATGTCTATTAAAAGGCTGCAGTGTTAGGCCAGGTTTACACATTCACGCAGCTGTTAAAGGGGTTGTCTCATTACAAAGAATAGCTTTCAAAATGAAGACGTTTTTTCCAAATATATTGCTTTGTTCATTTTTTTTGTTAAGAAGCTACAAATGATTTTTATCACCTTCTGAGGGCTTTCTAGTTTCCCAAGTGACCAACCTGTGTTCTCCTTCTCCCCTGCTGTTTGTGCTATCTGATAGCAGGGAGTGATGTCATCACACAGGTCACAGCAGGCAGTGAGAGCTTGTGTGTTATCTGATCTTTCAAACAATAGACAGCAATTACTCTGTTTACATTAGCTCAGAAGCTTCTCTGGACCTCAGAGAAGATAATTTATTTAATCTAGAATAAAACAGAGAAGTCTGAATACACAGAGCTCATATGCTAATTACAGACAGCTTGACCAGGAAGTGACAGAGCAAAGCAGCATTTTTTCATTCATGCATCCTATGAAACTTTGAGATGAGACAACCCCTTTAAGGGATTCTGCCACAAAATACATTTATCACCTATCCACAGGATAGGTGAGAAATCTATGATTGCCCAGAGTTGGACTGATTGAACCCTCAAAGATTGCTAACATGGGGGCCCAATTCCCTTGTTTTTTTCCTGGCTTCCTTGGGTATCTCCGTTGGTCCAATAGACTTTGATTGGGCCCGTGGCCAAAAATGGGCATTGCTGTTCTATTCAAAGAAGCTGCATCCATTTTATCGAAATCAATGGGGTCCTAGTGGTGGGACTTCAGCAATCGGACATGCATCACCTATATAGTGGATTGATAAGTAATGTTTATCTTGGCACAACCCCTTTAACAGTTACACTGCTTGTAGCTGAAGTTAATTTGGAATCCTTTATGATTTTTTTTTTTAAAGAGATTTCTAAGAAACTTTCATTATACTCTACAGAGAAAAGCTAATACTTTTTTAAATTACTTAGAAATCCCCACATGTAGCTATTTTTAAGAGGTTATCAAGCTACTCCATGCATTCCAGAGAAAAGCAATAATATCAAAGCATTTCTGGTAAAGAGATAAAAAGTCTAGTTGAAGCTTCAGCGTCCAAATCCACGTCAAAACCTTGTCTGAAAAGCCCCTAAATGTAGCACTTTTCAAATGAGGATTTGATCAGGTTTTCAACGAGGTTTTCCAACACTACTTTATTTTTCAAACACCCATATAAATTAATAGTCAAGGTAAAAACCGTGTTGAAAACCGTGCCAAAAATCGCACCAAGGTTTTAAAGCTCTTCATTGATTCTTATGGGAATTTTCAGCGTTGAAAATGCTTCAAGACTTGACACTTCTTTTTCAGCATCCAAAACATCGTCCAAAGAAGCACGGAAAAGTTTTGTCGTGTGTGAACTACAATAAAGTTTTACATAGGAATCAATGAAAATGAGCTAGGGGTGTTTTGGAAGCTCTTTTGGACGAGGAAACGCGCCGAAACAGAATCAAAATCAGCTATGTGAACATATCCTTAACGCTGAATAAGTAGATTACACCGAAGTTACCAACTCACTGAGATTAAGACCTATATGTAGTATTGAACACATTAATTAAAATAGTGTTAACACTGCAGGAAATTACTCCCAGCTTTTGTTTTGATAGCTGTAAAAAAGCTCTACTTTTGTATTTGCAATGTGTATACAAATGCACTCTTACTGGTTAGTGGCAAGTCAGTGGAACTAGCAGGAACAGCAGAACCTGCAGGCACTTCGTTCTTAGTGTTGGCACCTGGGTCCTGACCCAAAGGTACTGAAAAGTTCACTTGTACAATAAAGAGATCTGGCCCAACTTGCCATGTCTTCACTGCTGCATTTGGCTCCTAATTAAAAATAAAAAAAAAAAAAAAAAAAGGACCATCAGTCTACACACATTCCATATAATGTGACCGCTGTATAAATATAAGGCAGAAAAAGAAAATTATATTCTTTAGGAGGAAACTGCAGATCCTACTCATTCTAACTGTGGCAATATTTTTGGAAACATGTTAATTTTTTTGTTCCCGCCTTCTAAGAACCATAATTTCTTTTTTTCCCCCATTATCACAGCTTGTCTTTTGAGGGACATTTTTCATTTTTTATTTTGAATTTCGCTTTAATGGAGTTTGTATTTCAACAAAAATAATAAAAGGACTGGGTGTACTACAATACCCAGGAAGATTAGCAAGATTAGGGTTATTTAGTTTAGAGAAAAGACGGCTTCGGGGGGACATAATAAATATGTTTAAATACATCAATATAGAGATCTCTCCCAAGATTTTTTTATACCCAGGACTGTATCTAGAACAAGGGGGCATCCTCTACGTCTTGAGGAACGAAAGTTTCTACATAAACATAGAAAGGGATTCTTTACTGTAAGAGCAGTGAGACTGTGGAATTCTCTGCCAGAGGAAATTGTCATGGTGAATTCACTGACAGAGTTCAAAAAGGGTTTGGATGCATTTCTGGAACGTGATAACATAACAAGTTATAGTGACCAGGATTCTGGAGAGGGGGGTCATTGATCCAGGGAGTTTTCTGATGGCCAGATTGGAGTCGGGAAGGAATTTTTCCCTCAAATGAGGACAATTGGCTTCTACCTCATTGGTGTTTTTTGCCTTCCCCTGGATCAACACCTTAGCACAACAGGCTAAACTGGATGGATGTCTTGTCTTTTTTTGGCCTTACAAACTATGAAACTATGAATATAAATAACATGTTCACTTTTTCATGTGGGTGAGTACGATTACAAACACAAGACAATATCAGCAGCAATCTAGAAGAACAGTCTAAGGGAATATAGGAATTTTTTTCAACAAGCAATTCCGCTAGTTTAGAATACGCAAGAAGTTGAGGTTCTTAGTGTACATTTTTGATCAAAAACTGTAACAGCTCATTTACTATGACAAGGTGACCTCAATACAGATGGGTACCTATTCGGACAAATAACCTCACTTGGGGAGACCTGTATAAATTTTAGCGCCCACACGACAATTTTATTGCGTGCATTAGTAGTGTAGAATGTGCCTGAATTTATGAACCTGTGCTACTGCGGGTCAAAGATTAGGCGCTTTCTAGCTCCCAAACAACAGATCTGGCTCAGGTAAACCATGTAACTTGGTCTGGCTGTTCCAGCAGTAATGTGCCCAGTTTTGCCGTCCTCCCGTCATAAATGTGTAGAATCATACGGTCGTGATGCGGCATGCCTCCAGAAGGCCCCCGATCTCAGGCGCATTACAAGGTGCCACACGTGCCCGATAATGCGCCCAATTGTAGCAAAAATTTATTTTTTTTAAATTCCTCTATTCTCTTTGAATCTAGGAATATACTGAACATTAAATATAGGAGTACTGCTGATATTGTGTGGTGTTTACATAGCTTTTGCTGTCATGCCAGCATACACCTATACAAAATTTTTCTCTCCTGAAAATATGGAGGTCTGAACAGACACCAAGTGGGGAAATTGTCAGTGTAGGTACCATCTGTCACCTTGTTATGGTAAATGGGCTACAGCCGGCCCTATACCTGCCTACAGCCTGCCCTATACCTGCCTACAGCCTGCCCTATACCTGCCTACAGCCTGCCCTATACCTGCCTACAGCCGGCCCTATACCTGCCTACAGCCGGCCCTATACCTGCCTACAGCCGGCCCTATACCTGCCTACAGCCGGCCCTATACCTGCCTACAGCCGGCCCTATACCTGCCTATACCTGCCCTATACCTGCCTACAGCTGGCCCTATACCTGCCTACAGCCTGCCCTATACCTGCCTACAGCCTGCCCTATAACTGCCTACAGCCTGCCCTATACCTGCCTACAGCCTGCCCTATACCTGCCTACAGCCTGCCCTATACCTGCCTACAGCCTGCCCTATACCTGCCTAAACCCTGCCTACAGCCTGCCCTATACCTGCCTATACCCTGCCTACAGCCTGCCCTATACCTGCCTATGGGGCCATATACCTGCCTATTACCTGCCTATGGGCCATTACCTGCCTATTACCTGCGTATGGGGCCAAATACCTGCCTATAATCTGCTTATGGGGGACATATAACTGCCTATTACATGCCTATGGGGCCATATACGTGCCATTTGGGACATATACCTGCCTATACCTGCATATAGGGCCATATATCGACCTATAATTGCCTATGGGGGACATTAAACTGCCCTATGTAATTTTATTGGCATCCATTTTTATTTTTAAAATTTACCTGTAGCCGCTGCTTTTTCTACCCTAGGCTTATACTCGAGTCAATAAGTTTCCCCGTTTTTTGGGGCCAAAGTAGAAGCCTCGGCTTATACTCGGGTCGGCTTATACTCGAGTATATACAGTATTCTAAAGTAGCGGAAATGCTTTTTGAAAAAAAAAATCCTATATTCCTTTTGAATGGTCTTATAGAGTACTGCTCATATTGTGTTGTGTTTGCATAGCTTTTGATGCCATGTCAGCGTGCACCTATGGTAAAAAAAAAAAAAAATTTAAAAAAATTATCTTTGATGTGCTGAACAATTTTAACTTTTTGGTTGTTCGTATAATTATGACAATGCCAAAGTTGTCTAGTGCTCATTATCCTTTGCAGGCCCACACACGCACAGGTTTGTTAAGAAAAAAATGTCTGTGTTGGTACGAATCCGGGGTACATATGACTGTTTGATCACTTCTTTTTCAATTATTTTTGTGTTGTTTTTGTATTGAGTGATGCAACGGAAAAACACACAATTTTGCTGTTGGGGGTCCTTTTTTTTAAACTTGTAATTTACTAAGAAATTTGATCACTAGTGGGTGTGATCACCTGTACATTAATTTGAAATACATATGGATTGGAGAATACTATACCGTTAGGGTGCTTTCACACAGCCCAGTTATGCTACAGTTTTGACTGCGCTCCAATTATGTGCCTTTATTACCAGCAATCTTCTTTCAGTTGTCTAAACCGTTTGGAAATGGAGTAATCAATTAGTGTGTCGGTAATCCACAAAACTTCAAAAGACAGTAATTGATTACTTACTTGAAACACCTTTCTGAACAATATAGGCAACTGAAAGAAGCTTGCTGGTAATAAAGGCAGTTTAATTGAAGCGCAGTTAAAACTGCACCACAACTGCGCTGTGTGAAAGCACCCTTATATCCCTTAGTCCTGGCTGCTGCAGGCAGGCGCTGGTTGTTACCAACAGCTGGCACCTGCGGTGTATGGAGTAAGCTTAGCCCCTGAGCCCACTCAGAAAAAAAAAAAAAGGTGTGTGTGTACAGTAGCAGTAGACAGATCTGCAGGTCTCCACTTACCACACCACAAGCCCACTGTCTCCAAGAATGGGGAGATGCTTGCACCTGTGCTCCCCGTTCATTTCTTTGGAAGTTTCACACACAGCCAATGAAAATGAACAAAAAAAAACAAAAAAAAAAAAAAAAAAAAAAAGATACCTAGCCCGAGTTCAACATTGGCAAATTTAATTTTAGGACAGGGCTCTAAGGGCATATCCTGTAGATGTGACTGCCCTCGATGTCTCCTTATAAGTGGGAGAGGAGGGTGCATCAACTTCAAAAATTCTAAAAGATTAAGGTATAAAGTTAACCAATCTTTATTAGGGGAATAAATTGAGATTAGCTTCTCCCAAAAACTAGAGAAAGTCCAAGTGCCGCTGCAATATCCACTGCCCAATAATGTTTAAAAATTAAAAAAACTTTTATTAGAAATTCAAAAAATGAAATATGCAAAAATACATGGACCCATGCATAGACGAGCAAATGGTAGAAGCTGCGTTTACAGAGACTGGCGCGTTTCGAAGCCGAAGCTTCTTAGTCGCAGCAGTGGATATTGCAGCGGCACTTGGACTTTCTCTTGTTTTTGTGTACCACGAGGCGGTGGCAGTGCATAGCTCTATCTCTCCCAGGAGCATTTATATGCAGGTGAGCTGTGTACTGTGTGCTGCGTACTACTGACAGAACATATATGTAGGCACACTGGGCCAGAACCCTGCTATAAGGCCTGAAAGGGTCAAGTAGGTAAAACACAACCATTTGATTTACACACCTCTTTAAATAATACTTGCCTGTTTAGTAGGACATACTGTAGCATTAACCGTGGCCACATTGTCTTTTTTCTAAGAAAAGAGCACAATAGTTACATACACACACATTAAAATATATGATATACACACTGCTAAGAACATGGATTATTAAGAAGAAACCCACACACAACATAGCAGCAATTTTGAAAAGAAAGCAAAAGTAATACCTCAGGTGTGAAGTCATCTACTACAATTGGCATACTTTCCTTACACCGTATCTGGAAAAAAATATAAATGAGTAATGTTATCAAAGTAAAAAAATATAAAATAAAAAAAATAAACAGGAAAGCAGATGTTCCTCAGATATTACATATTACTCACCAAAAGTTAGGGATATTTGGCTTTTGGTTGAAATTTCAGGATGAACATACAACATTGTTTTTTTTCCAATGTTTCAGTACTTTTTGCACAACTTGCTGATCTCTAAAAAGGAGCTGAACAGCAAAATTCACAACAGTTGTTTGATCCCTGAATCGCCCAATAAATTTAGGAAATCAATTTAAATTGGGATTTAAACAGTCCTCCTTATTATGCTGTTCACATTTTGACATCAAGAGATCAAGACAGCACCTTACAATTGATTAACAGTACCTCATCATTGTGAGGTTTCAAGCAGGATGCTCTAATATGGAGTGGCTAATTAACTTAGCTGTCACAGAGTGTCATCAGCAGGTTACAATAGAGATACCGAGAAACTGGAAAAGTCACAGAAAGGCAAAGAAGTGGGTGTCCTTTGGCTCCATCACACATGGATGACCGCTTCATTGTAAACACTATCCTGCGGAACCGGATGAAGAATGCCGCACAACTCCAGGAAAGTTTAAAGAAGGTGAGAGGCACCCAAGTGTCCCGAATGACCATTTGTAACCATTTACATGAGCCTGGTCTGCGTGCTAGACGAGATGACCACACCACCGGGCACAGACATCGTCTTGCATGGGCCAGGGAGCATCTATGCTGGGAAAGGGACCAGTGGTTCTCAGTGCTGTTTGGTGATGAAAGTCAACTCAAATCATCATCCGGTTCCTCAGGGCATTGTGGACAACGGAACTGTCATCAGTGTGTGATATAGGCAAAAGAGTGGTTCTTTAGCTTTCTGTGACTCTTCCAGTCTCTCTGTTGCAACCTGCTGATAACATTCTGTAACAGTCTAAGGTCAGTGGCCACTACCGTCAGAGCATTCTCCTTGAAGCCTCACAATAGCAAGGTACTGCTGATCAATTGTAAGATGTTGTCTTACATAGTTAGTATGGCTGAAAGGAAGACATCTGTCCATAAAGTTCAACTAAGGATGGAGAAAGATGTGGTTGAAGCGAGGGGTATAGGAAAGTCATAAGCTTTATTTCCCCTACTGATGAGGGCTTGGAACCCATAAAGCAAGAACCAGTCTGCACTAAAGGAATATTTAATTTCTGATCCCAGAGTTGCCATCAGACTGGATCTAGATGTTTTATACGGCTACATAAGTATTAATATTACTTAATAGTAAGTAGTTATCTAAGCCTTTCTTGAAACCCTTAACTTTTCTTGCATCTCAGGCAGATTTACAGTTCTCATGCTGAAGGCGGCTTTTCTCCTCTGGAGATTGAATCCTTTTTTTGTAGATGAAG
The DNA here is from genome assembly GCA_025379985.1 of Phyllomedusa bahiana. Classification (NCBI taxonomy): domain Eukaryota; kingdom Metazoa; phylum Chordata; class Amphibia; order Anura; family Hylidae; genus Phyllomedusa; species Phyllomedusa bahiana. The sequence goes on from JAODAL010006115.1 coordinate 121,319, forward strand.
GGAATGTACCCTTGTCTTTTGAGGAGGTTTCACATGAAATACCTTTCCTCATACTTTTTGTAGGGGCCATTTATAAACTTATAACAAATAATGTCTCCTCTATAGCAGCCTTTCCTCACTTGAGAAAGGGGAGGAGTCTCTCTGAAACGTCACACGCTCGCCTCGGCTCCCAATCATGTAATCCCAAGTAGATAGCATGGGATTACATGAAATATTGAGGGCACCTAAATCCTCAATGCTGATTTGTAACACATGGACCTCCTTATCCACTGGTCTAGTCCACAATCTACAGTTTACTTCTCCCTTCGCCGATATAGTCTGCCTCCTCTGTAACCTATCTACCTACACATTTTCTAGCTTGTTCTCCCTCCTCATAACTAGTTGTAATACTCCTGCACCCATTTTAGAGTTCTCTCTCCCAGTACAGCAGACCCCCTTCCATTCACGTAAAATTTATCTATAGAAAACAGACTTTTACCCAATGAAAAATCAGCACAGTGCTCTAGGAACCAAAACCCTTCTGTCCTACAAAAAGACTTCAGTCATGCATTTAAAGGGAACCTGCCACATAGGTTGTGCTCCCCTTGCTGAGGGCAGCACAAGCTAGTGACAGACCTGCTGTTTCCAGCGCTGTGTCCCTTATTCTGTAAGATGCAGCAGTTTTAGAGCATTTAACCCTCAAATCTTATTCATGAGCAGGTGTTAGCTCCACCCACCAAAGGCTAGCTCCGCCCACTGACAGTTATTCCCATGTTTCTACCTATTCAAAGTAATAGGTTTATCAGTTGAGGTGGGCGGGGCTAGCCTCCGATTGGCCGGGTTTGAAAAAAAACCGACACTCTGAAGGACTCTTCAAATGACTCTTCTGGCTGAAAACTGCAGATTTGAGCATTAAATACATGAAAACTACAGCATCTTACAGAATAAGGGACAGCGCTGGAAACAGCAGGTCTGACACTAGCTTGTGCTGTCCTCAGCCAGGGGGGCAAAAACTCTGTGACAGGTTCTCTTTCACTTCCTAAGCCTCAACTGTCTTTCCTGTGTTGCACATGGCACAGGCAGTATTCCAGGGAAGACAACCTTGCAGGTCCTTCCCTTCAGCTTGGAGTTTAGTTCTTTAAAAATATTCTTTAAAGATCCTCCAACAACCATGTATTCTGTCACTGATCTCAACATGGACCAGGACAGCTGGGTTATCAACAGCCCCTCCCTTATTCACCTGTACCACCACATGCCGAACCCTGGCATTAGGGAGACAGCAAACCATTCGGTTGAGGTGATCTTGGAGACAAAATTATTCTATCCTTCTTCCCGATTACAGAATCCCCTATGACCGCAAATTGCCTTTTCCTACCTGTATTCCCATCCCCCTGACTACTAGTTGGGCTGCTCTTCAGGCTGCAAGAGCAGGATCCACTAGGGCTGCCCTTCCTGAGACTGATGACCTAGCATTATCACCCAAGTTGGCAATTTTCCAAGAAGCTCAGTAACAGAAGTGACCTTCCTTTTTCTGATACCCCTGGAACTCCCCCTAACGTCATTAACCCAGCTATATGGCTCGTTCTGCTGATCGGTTACTCCACCAACTCATGAGAAATAAACTCCTGTCATAATTGTCAATCACCCTCAGTGTTGCATTCTGCTCCTCCAGATCTATCATGTGGGATTCTAGAGTATCAACATGCCCATATCTTTCACAGCAGTATTCACCCTGGACCCGAGTCTTGGTCTCATGATGTCAAAATGTGAACAGCATGATGGAGTGGACTATTAAAAATCCCAATTCAAACTGATCCCCTAATTTTATGGGATGATTCAAGGTCCAAACAACGGTTGTGAATTTTGCCATTAAGCTCCTTGTTACAGATCAACAAGTTGTGCAAAAAAAAGTACTGAAACATTGAACAGTGGGACACATGCATCTAAAAAGGGAAGAAATGGGCTCATTTAAAACAATATTCAAAAAAAAGTTATGTTCATCAGGAAATTTCAACCAAAAGACAAATATCCTGAATTTTTTATGAGCAGTGTATATGATATGTATATTACATCAACACAAATAGATTTTAACTTGAAGGGGGATTTCTAGATTCTCACTAGGACATGCCATCACTTGCTGATCAAAGTGGGTCTAACTACTAGGATCCTCACAGTGAAGGAATCAGCGTTAGTTTAGAAGAAAGCCTCACCACATCCCATGTATTTTGCCTTCATACTTGAAAATAAAACTGCTGTATAACCTAAGCCTTAGCTGCTGACTAGGAGAGTGGCCCACAGATTTTAGTTCACCAGCAATCACATGGGGGCAGGTTAATTCCTGGACACCAAGATTTCAAACAGGTCAGTGTAAGTATTTCCATAAAAACGTAATCAAGTGATTTAAAGGTGTAGGATATATTGATTTGGATACTTAAAATAAAAAGCTGTTATGAGACAACCTACTTAAGACACCATACAAACTGCGTTTTAACAGCCTATTCATGGTATCCATCAGGATATCGTAAAAATGTATCCCAACGGATACCGCAGCAGGGCCATTGACTCCTACAGGGCAAATATAGTTCTATTTGCCCTATTTATCGAATGTGTCCGGTTTCTGAACCGGACACAAAAGTGTGGCCTTGAGAAGCCTACACGGCCATCCCCCAACCCTGTCTTCACATTAAACAACAAGGAAGCAGCTGGACAGAAGGACCAGTGGCCCAATTAGAAGAAGTGGTGAAACTGACTAGAAGCTTCAATAATTTATATCCATTTAATCACCGATTCTGTCTTCATACCTGAGGTTTTGTTGGATTTTCACAGTAAGAAATCTGGTTCGAGTTTCTGGTGTAGGAGCCTGTCCATCCAGGACGAACAGTAACAGCAGGGTTGGCACTAAGATAACTGAACATATTATCTTCCTACAAAAAAACAAACAAAACAAAGTTCTACATTTACAAAAGTATATTCACCTAACAGATATAGTATTAAAAGAATTGTACAGAACACCACAAATGCTCGTGAATTCAGGCAGGGGTGTAACTACCGGAGTAGCATACGTAGCAGCTGCCCCATGGCCCGAGTCCTTAGGGGCAGTTGCAAAGTTCTTCTGCTCCCTGGTAATCTCGCTCCTGCGCAGCCTGGCAATGAACATAACAGTTCACTGCCGACGGGGTGGGTCTGAGCTTTCAAAGGCAGGACTGCCCGATGTTAGCAGAGCGGAGCGCCGGCTAGGCCTTAAAAGGGGTTGTCTCACTACATTGATTCATCTTACCTCAGTCCTGTTTTCTTAGTTTCATTTTGAATTCAGGGGCGCGTTTACTTGCTTCTACTAGCCTGCAGTAGAAGCTAGGTCTGTAGCTATAGCAACCAGTGCTGGCAGCCTATCATGAGAGATTGAACAGGTCTGTAGCTATAGCGACCTAAGGAGCTGATGAAGCCCATACAAGAGGAGATATCTAGGAATAGGTAGGATACTGTTAGGCCCCATTCACACGGCTTATTCTGGGACGGATTGGAGCCGTACTGCGTGCCGTATTTGCGCTTCAGTACGGCTCCAATCCGTCCCAGTAACTACGGTAATCCACAGTTCTCATAGAGAACTATGGATTCCGTCGCTCCTCCCCGCTCGGCGAATCCGCCGCGGGGGGAGAAAGTGACATGCACATTATTAACGGCGCGTACGCGCCGTAAATAATGCATTGTCTATGGGGCCGGCGGGCAGCTCCCCCACCGCGCCCCCTGCCCCTTATTCAAGCCGCATTGTGGGCGGGATCCGTCCGGAATTACGGCTTGAATAAGCCGTGTGAACCGGGCCTTAATGGACATAAATTGCAAAGTGACTTGTTTTTGCAAGATCTTTACATAAAAAGCAACCTGAGTCAACCCCTTTTTAAATATGGGCCCCAAGGCTTACCTTGGCCCTGCAGACTTTATATAATGGCCCCTTTAGCAAATAGACCAAGCTGGTTCCATAGGGCCCTATTGTCAGGAGAATTGATTTTATTTTTTTTACTAACCCAACCCTGCTTGCCTGACTATATATGGGGCCCCACAGCTACTAGACCCTGCCTGCCCGAATATATGGCCCCTTAGCTTACCTAGACCCTGCCAGCCTCACTATATATGGCCCCTATAGCTACCTAGACCCTGCCAGCCTCACTATATATGGCCCCTATAGCTACCTAGACCATGCCTGCTTACATATATGGGCCCCTATAGCTACCTCGCCCCTGCCTGCCTATATATGGCCCCCCTCATCCTGCTAATTAACCCCAGTACCAGCCCTGCCCGCCCATATATGGCCCTAAGCTACCTAAGACCCTGCCTGTCCCGATATAATGGCCCCAAGCTACCTAGACTCTTCCTGCCTATATATGGCCCCTATAGCCTACCCTAGACCCTGCCTGCCAATATATGGCCCTTATAGCCTACCTAGACACTGCCTGCCAATATATGGCCTCAATAGCTACGTAAACCCTGCCTGTCTACCTATATGACCCCTATAGCCTACCTGTCTACCTCTATGGCCCCGATAGCTACCTAAACCTTGCCTGTCTACATGGGACCTATAGCTACCCAAACCCTGCCTGCCTACCTATATGGGGCCCTATACGCTACCTAAACCCTTCCTGTCTTCATGGGTCCCCTATAGTAACCTAAGCCCTGCCTATATGGGGATCATATAGCCTACATAAACCCTGCCTGCCTACCAATCTGGGGCCCCCTGAAGCCTACCTAAACCTTGCCTGCCTATATGGAGGCCTTAAAGCCTATCTGGGGCCCCCTATAACCAGCCTACCTACATATTTGGGGCTCCCTAGAGCCTATTTACATACCTACCTATGTGGGCCCCACTTATCTACCTAGCTACCTGGGGCTGCCTACCTAACTGGGGCCTAACTACTGCCTACCTAGGGCCAATCTACCTACCTGTAGCCTACCTACCTGAGGCCTGCCTAGCTAGGACCAATCTACCTACCTACCTGAGGCCTATGTATTGCCTACCTACCTGGAGCCTACCAACCAATCTAATGGGGTCTACCTACCTGGTAATATGATTCTGAGGGGTACAGGCCATATCTGTAACACAGTCTCCTGGGGGTGAATCCTCTGTTCCTCCCCTCTATGAGACTGGGCCTCTAAGCTATGGCCTATACCCCCCTACCACCTCCTGGAAGTTTGTATAGAGGTGGTGGGAAGGGAGCGAGGTGAGGGAGAAGTGAGGATTCTAAATATATTTGTGTCCAAATCTGCAAGGGCGAGAGGTAGCCGGGAGAAGTCATCATGGCAGTCTGGACCGAATGCAGAACAAAAGGGAAAGTCAGTGATTTGTCAGAGAAACGTTACCTGTGAGTCACAAGATGTAACTGCACTGTAATCATTTATAAATCTGCAGAGTCTGTGTACACTGGTATCTACAACTATATGGTCTCTAAATGGTGGTAATATACAGTCTATAGAGCACCTGTGTACACTGATACCTACCACTATATAGTCACTATATGGCAGTAATATTGGTCTTTGTATACTGTTCTTTATTCAGTAATAGTGTAGAGGTATTATTCAGTCACTATGTGGTGGTGATGTGTGATTGTGTTCTGGCAATATAATCAGGTCCCTCTGTAGTAGCGTTATTGGGAATGTTGGGCTTGGGAGCGTGGGATTTTTATGGTAGCAGTATGAGGGTGATATGTATGCTGGGGTACTCGCCCCTTGTATTATCTAGTAACTGCATGTCCCGGTAAATGTTTGTTGTGGGGAAGCGGAGGGGAGGGGGGCCTATACAAAAGATTGCTATGAGGCGTAGGCTTCTCTAGTAACGCCCCTGAATTCAGGTGTATGAAATCACCCCAATTATAATACTCACACTAAAGTAGAAAATTAATCATCAAATCATACAATTCTAATTAAAGTCAGCAATATGCTAGCTGCTCAACGCTGTCAAGGAGGCAGTATGGTAGATTGTGCTACTCTATGGTAGGTTTTTCAACAAAGAATGACAGCTATATCCATCGTGAATAGGTGCTAGTTCTCCGCAACAACAGATATATCTTTCATGATGATAATGTACGCATTGCCCATTGTCCATGAAAGATCAATGCAGGATTTCTGCTGTAATTCACAGACAGGCATAGATAATTTTTTATTTTTCATTGTGTTACTATTAGACACAATACTGTGGCTGGCACCCAGCGACTGTGGTGCTCCAGCAGCAGAAGAGGGTCTTGGTCTGACAAAAATGAACAGCCTTCGGTCTAGGTCAGTGTTTCTCAACTCCAGTCCTCAAGACCCACTAACAGGTCATGTTTTCAGGATCTCCCACAGAATGCACTGACAATTACATCACCTGTGCAGTACTGAGGAAATCCTGAAAACTTGGCCTGTTAGTGGGTCTTGAGGACTGGAGTTGAGAAACACTGGTCTAGGTGCCATTCACTGAATCAGGTCCTGACCACTGAACCCAGACCAGAGGGTGCAAGGTTGCATTCAGGTAATTACAGTCCTGATTAGCACCCTGTTAACTGCCATTTACATGAAACGCTCAGAAAGATTTCAAAAGCAAATACGGTTTTTAGGATTAGACAACAGCATATTTACCTAGATCAGGATAGTATTGTTTGGACTCCTGTTTTGAAATTCTTCTCTGTACACATACTGATAAAGGGAAAGCTGTCCATCAAGCTATGTAGAAAAAAGTAACCAAGACTCCAAGGCAATAAACAGACCAACTTTCCTTTCTACTCAGAAATCTTACTGCAAGTTACACAAACCTATATATTACACAGCCCAGCTTATCTTCCTCAATCACATTCTCCTCTTACATAGGGCAGCAGAAGTCAACTGACTTGTTTGCTCAGTGTGGAAGAAAACCTTGACTGCTTTAATCAAAAACACAATGGTGTTTCTATAAATTAAAACTTCCACACTTACTTCAAAATATGCTTGTAACATACCTTAAACACGGAGATCTCATTGTAGCAGTTACAATGACGCAAGTACCAACTGATGTTAAAGTTACTGCAGGATTTCTTACCACCTTCAACTAAGAGAAAAAGAAAAACATTATGAGAGGAAGCAATTTGTAACGAAGTATAAATAATTTGGTTACATAGTTTGTAAGGCTGAAAAAAACTAGACGTCCATCCGGTTCAGTCTATTGTGCTATTGTTGATCCAAATATATTATTATAAGAACCTACTCTGCACAGGTTTTTAAAGGGGTTGTCTCACTACATTGATTCATCTCACCTCAGTCCTGTTTTCTTGGTTTCATTTTAATTCAGGAGCGTGTTTACTGGCTTCTACTAGGCTACAGTAGGAGCCAGGTCTGTAGCTATAGCAACCAGTGTTGGCAGCCTATCATGTGAGATTGAACAGGTCTGTAGCTATAGTGACCTGAGGAGCTGATGCAGCCCATACAAGAGGGGATATCTAGGACTAGGTAGGACACTGTTAATGGACACATATTGCAAAGTGACTTGTTTTTGCAAGAACTTTAACTTAAAAAGCAATCCTTGTAGTGAGATAACCCCTTTAAATTTCCACTTCCTGTGCAAACACCGTGGGACCATGTTCCCATCCCTCACTTCATCAGATTCATGCTAGAGAAAGAGGAACAAGTGTAGACCCTTTAAAACCATCTACCCCTTGCCATGACCTCAGTTGGTGACTGTGCATGGGAGGTAAGGTTGCACTCTCTAGAGAAAGCTCTCAAGCAGATGGAAGAAAGTCCACTGAGCAAAAGGTAAAGGTGGGCGAGTTGGAAAATAGACACGTGAGGTCCTTACAGAAATAACTATAGAGAGCCATCCAGTAATATCACCCTGAAATGCTGGGAAGGCAGCAGATGCTGAGGCGGACTGAAAAAAAAAAACAAAAAAACACCTTCCACATTCCAGCGACTGATGTGCCTAGGAGCATGAACCAAGAGTGTCTCCCAATATACATAGGTGATGTGATCATCTACAGCTTGGAAGAACATATGGACAAGTTAGATCACATACTAGGTCATTTAGAGTCAAAAGTTGAAATCCCACAAATGCCATCTGTTCCTGAAGGATATAGAATTCCTGGGACATATCTAGCAGAAGAAGTACAACTAGTGAACTGTAAAGTGGAGGCTCTACAGAAATCGCCCACCCCAAGAACGATCTCTGGGCCAGTCTGGTGGGGCACTACAGGAGATTTAATAAGGACTTTGCATCACTTGTTACAAGGGGCAGCACCAGTAGAGGCCAAGCAATTCATTATACTGTGGAGCGAAGGTGCAGAAAAAGTATTTCAAGTTCTAAAGGATCTACTGGCCCACACAACAATCCTAGCTAATGCTATTGTCTTCAGTTGATTCTGCAGACCGACAGGAGTTTGAAGAGAGCTGGGTGCCCCCCCCCACCCTTTAATATTTTTTTTCAGTTTTCCAGTATATTTTATAGTACGGTCAATGGCACAGTGCAAAAAGGATTGGCTTTTTTAAAAAAAACTATATACTGTATCTGGAATCATACCCACCTGCACAATACAAGTAACACAACATTTATGCCGGAGTGTGGACGTTAAAACAAAACCCCCTGCACACACGCAGGTTTTTTTTTTTCCACATTTCACCTCCCTTAGTATTTTTTTCAGCTTCCCAATACAGTAAATTCTATGGTACAGTCAATGGCACCATTAAAAAGTACATCTTGTTTTGCTAAAACAAGCCCGCATATGTTCTATCTAGACAGAGGAAAGGGGGGGGGAAAAAAAAAAAAAAGTTATGGCTTGGAAAGTGGAGGGGAAGAAATATAAACAGCCAAAAAAAATTATGACTGTCAGGAAGGGGTTAAAGCTAGTAAATAAGATTAGAATACCTCTTAATTCTCATCCACCACCACATGAATTTGGTGCATGGTTCTTGTTCCAGATACCCGTTAAAGGGTTATTTCCATTTTAGGAATCTATAGCATAGTGTCACAATGCAACACCGAAGACAAGAGGGGGACCCAGCAGGTCACCTTGGAAGGGTTGGCATAACCTAAGCCGAGGAGCGGAGTCCCCAGTTTTCCCCAGAGCCCACCGCAAGGCCAGTTGGACACTACCCCTGGTGTAGGTCCTCGGGAGTAGCCCTTAAAAGTCTCATTGTCAGAGGTGTTTGGCTGGAGAGAGACTGAACGGTGCGTGCGGACCCTTTAAATCAAAAGAAGGAAGTGCATATTCCTCCTAAGGGACAGAAGGAAGGATGTGGCTAGAAGCAGCAGGAGAGAGAAAAAGCCTGCGAGAAGGCAAATATAGGACTGTCCATGGAACCGGGACATGTGAGTGGTGAAGCAGATGCTGATGGGCACATCCCGGTATGCAAGAAAGTACAGCCAGAGAACAGGCGTCGCACAGCGCTACACACAGCCACAGGATATGTCTGATAGGTGTCCGTCCTGGATGTCGCATGTCTTCAAAAGCGCTGTGTATATCACATCCAAAATGCATCCAACACGCATGTATGTGTTTGGATGCATTTTGGCTGCAGCAGAGAAACACCCTATAGTTTTAAATAAGGTGCTTGCCATGTCAAACGGATTAACAACTGACATATCAATTCTTAGAATGTATCCGAAAGACACATCACAAAGACACATGTAAACACGCAATCAATGTAAATCACACTGCACATTGTTTAGATGCATGTTGGGGCCGATTCACGGACCCAAACATGCATCTAAAAACGTATCCTAACACGGAGTCAACACGCCGTGTGAACATACCCCATCTCCTGTAGACTTGAATGGGAGTTATGCAAATAGCACAGCAAATGGGCTCTGTAATTTCAAGTTTGATTTCCCTCTTTTTAACAAATTATTGAAAACTCTACACAGAGTTTTTCATTCTCTCCCTCGAGAACACAGAATGCTCTGGGTATGGCAAGTCCAAGTCAGTCTGTATTTTTTGTTGCAACTTTCCAAAATTACTGCTAAAATACTCCAGGTCTTATGTAAAGCCAATCTGGCTAGGATGTGTAAACCCAGCAAAATAAATTATTTACAATTATTTATTGCTAAAGAAAAATGACAACTGAGACACGGCTGGATGAGACCTATGACTGGGGGGGGGGGGGGGGGGGTTCATCTTACAGGGTTACAGTTTATTTAGAAGAGATTGTAAACCGGAAGGGGGGGGGGTATTGTATGTTCTATATGCAAAATCCTGTCCCAAGCCATCACGGGGGGAAGATATTAATACAGGAAATTAGCACATAGAGTCATTATGGGTAGATATACACGAGGGTAATGATAAAATTATATTAGTGGTATGCTATAGGCCCCCAAATGTAACAGAACCCATAGAAGATGGACTTCTCAGACAAACAGATTAGGTGGCTAATCATAATGAGGTTGTTATTATGGGCGACTTCAACTACCCAGACATAAAATGGGAAGCTGAAACCTGTGGCTCTCAAAAAGGAAACAAGTTTTTGTCAATAACTAAAGATAGTTACCTTTCCCAACTGGTGCAGCAGCAGACTAGAGGGAAGGCCCTTCTGGAATTAATATTGACTAACAGACCTGACAGAGTAACAAAAGTTCAGGTTGATGGGCACCTAGGAAATAGTGACCACAATACAATAAATTAAAATTTATCCTTCAATAAACTATTTTGTCGAGGAGCCACAAAAACACTAAATTTCAGGAAAGCTCATCTTAATCTGCTTAGAGAGGCCCTGAAGCATATTTACTGGGAAAAGGTGTTTAAAAATAAAATAACAGATAATAAATGGGAGATCTTTAAAAACATCTTAAGTGCCCACTGTGAAAGGTACATACCTTATGGTAATAAAATAATTAGAAACAGGGAAAAAAACAATGTGGATCAACAGATGTAGAGGAGGCAATAAATAGCAAAAAAACCCAAAAAAACCCAAACATTTAAGCTACTTAAAGAGGAGGGCAGTGAGGAGGCACTAAAAGACATAAGGAAAAAAAATACTGATGAAGATGGAAAGGAAGATTACCATAGAAAGTAAAACTAACCCCAAAATAATTTTTAACCATGTAAATAGTAAAAAGATTAAAACTGAAAATGTTGGCCCTTTCAAAAGTAGTGAGGGAGGTATTATAGAGGGCAATGAGGAGAAATCAAACATATTAAACATTTTTTCTACACCATATTTACCAAGGAAAGGACATTCCTGTTGATGAGCAGAGGGAGAAGGTAAACTCCACCTTAAATGTTTCTGTCTAACCCAGGAAGAAGTGCAGCTCCGCCTTAAGAAGATTGAATTAGACAAATCACCAGGTCCTTATGGTATACACCCCTGTGTCCTAAGAGAGTTAAGTAATGTGATAAACAGGCCCCATTCTTAATATTTACGGACTGTAGAGTAGCAAATGTGGTGCCAATATTCAAAAAAGTAAAAAAATGATTGATTCTGGAAACTATAGGCCGGTAAGTTTAACCTCTGTTGTAGGTAAAATGTTTAAAGGTTTTCTGAGAAATGATATACTAGAGTAGATCACTGAAAATAAATATATCACTATGCTCCAGCATGGGATTATGAAAGATCGTTCCTGTCAAACTAATCTCATCAGCTTCTATGAGGAAGTTAGTTCTAGACTGGATCGGGGTGAGGGACTGGATGTCATATATTTGGATTTTTCGAAAGCATTTGATACTGTGCCACATAAAAGGTTGGCAAGTAAAATGAGAATGCTTGGACTGGGGGAAAGTGTTTGGAAGTGGGCAGGTACCTGGCTCAGTGATAGAAAACAAAGGGTGGTGATTAACAGTATATACTCAGACTGGATCTCTGTTACTAGAGGGGTACCACAAGGATCAGTATTGGGCGCTATTCTCTTTAATATACTCAATGATCTTACACATGGATTGCAGAGTAGAAAATCAATCTTTGCAGATGATACGAAGCTCTGTAAAATAATCAACACAATAGAGGATAATGTGCTATTACAAAGGGATCTGGATAAGTTGGAGGCCTAGGCAGAAAAATGGCAGATGAGGTTTAACACAGATAAATGCAAGGTTATGGGGAGGAAAAATCCATTACATGATTACATGTTAAATGGAAAAACGCTGGGTAAAAGTGACATAAAGAAGGACCTGAGAATCCTAGTGGATAGTAAACTTAATTGTAGCAGCCAGTGTCAGGCAGCAGCTGCCAAGGCAAATAGGATTATGGGGTGTATTAAAAGGGGCATAGATGCACATGAGATTCTCCCATTATATAAGGCGGGCAACAAAAATAATAAAAGGACTGGGTGGACTGCAATACCCAGAAAGACTAGGGTTAGTTTACACAAAATACTGCATCAGAGTGACATGATAAATATGTTTAAATATATTGAAGGTTAATATAGAGATCTCTCCCAAGATCTATTTATACCCAGGACTGTACTGAGAATAAAAGGGGGCATCCTCTACACCTAGAGGATAAAAAGGTTTCCGCATAAACATAGAAAAAGATTCTTTACTGTAAGAGCAGTGAGACTGTGCAGCTCTTTGCCAGAGGAACTTGTCATGGTAAATTCACTAATCAGCGTTCAAAAAGGGTCTGGATGCATTTCTGGAGCTTAATAATGTAACAAGTTATAGTGAATAAGATTCTGGAGAAGGGGTGTTGATTCAGTGATATATTCTGATTGCCAGGTTGGTGTTGGGAAGGATTTTTTTCCCTAAAATAAGGACTATTGGCTTCTACCCCTTGGGGCTTTTTGCCTTCCTATGGATTAACACTATAGCACAATAGGCTGAACTGGCTGGACACCTTTTCTTGGCCTTACAAACTAAGTAACTATGTATATTCCTATGGTACAGGTTTTTTACAGAACTGAAAAACTTTTCTACACAAAAAAAATCTTTGATAAATGCCAGAAAGTTAGTCAGAACATGTAGGACCCTTAAATATAGTGGGGAAAAAAGTTCCTATTGTGCAAGTTCTCCCAGTTAAAAAGATGAGAAAGGCCTGTAATTGACATCAACTATGAGAGACAAAATGAGAAAACAAATCCAGAAAATCACATTGTCTGATTTGGAAATAATTTATTTACAAATTATAGTGGAAAATAAGTAATTGGTCAATAACAAAAATTGTTATATATCCTTTGTTGGCAATAACAGAGGTCAAACATTTTCTGTAAGTCTTCACAAGGTTGTCGCACACTGTTGTTGGTATGTTGTCCCATTCCTCCATGCAGATCTCCTCTAGAGCAGTGATGTTTTGGGGCTGTCACGGGGCAACATGGACTTTCAACTCCCTCCAAAGGTTTTCTATGGGGTTGAGATCTGGAGACTGGCTAGGCCACTCCAGGACCCTGAAATTCTTCATACGAAGCCATTCCTTCGTTGTCCTGGCATTGTGCTTGGGACCATTGTCATGCTGAAAGACCCAGCCACGTTTTATCTTCAATGCCCTTGCTGATGGAAGGAGGTTTGCACTCAAAATCTCACGATACATGGCCCATTCATTCTTACATGTACACAGATCAGTCGTCCTGGTCCCTTTGCAGAGAAACAGCCCCAAAGCATGATGTTGCCACCCCCATGCCTCACAGTAGGTATGGTGTTCTTTGGATGCAACTCAGCATTCTCTCTCCTCCAAACACGACGAGTTGTGTTTCTACCAAACAGTTCTACTTTGGTTTCATCTGACCATATGACATTCTCCCAATACTCTTCTGGATCATCCAAATACTCTCTAGCGAACTTCAGATGAACCCGGACATGTACTGGCTTAAGCAGGGGGACACATCTGGCACTGCAGGATCTGAGTCCCTGGCGGTGTAGTGTGTTACTGATGGTAGCCTTTGTTACGTTGGTCCCAGGTCTCTGCTGGTCATTCACTAGGTCCCTCTGTGTGGTTCTGGGAATTTTTATGATCATTTTGACCCCACGGGTTGAGATCTTGTGTGGAGCCCCAGACCGAGGGAGATTCAGTGGTCTTGTATGTTTTCCATTTTTTAAATTATTGCTCCCCCAGTTGATTTCTTCACACCAAGCTGCTTGCCTATTGCGGATTCAGTCTTCCCAGCCTGGTGCAGGGCTACAATTTTGTTTCTGGTGTCCGTCAACAGCTCTTTGGTCTTCACCATAGTGGAGTTTGGAGCGCGACTGTTGGAAGTTGTGGACAGGTGTCTTTGATACTGATAAGTTCAAACAGGTGCCATTACTACAGGAAATGAGTGGAGGACAGAGGAGCCTCTTAAAGAAGAAGTTACAGGTCTGTGAGAGCCAGAAATCTTGGTTGTTTGTAGGAGACCAAATACTTATTTTCCACCATAATTTGCAAGTAAATTCTTGCCAAATCAGACAAAGTGATTTTTTATTTGTTTTTCTTTTGTCTTCATTTGAGGTCTTCTGTGATGTCAATTAAGGGCCCTCTCTCATCTTCTTAAGTGGGAAAACTTGTACAATTGGTGGCTGACTAAATACTTTTTCCCCCTCACTGTAATAATAATGAAGAGTTGGTTATCAGGGCAGAACTACTAAATGTGTTCTTTAGCTCTGTCTATACAAAAGAGAAGTAAGCAGCTGATGGTGGTGCTAGTGCTGTAAATACATAAACTGATATAATAAATCGGCTGAGTGTAGAAATGGTCCAAGCCAAGTTAAAAAAGTAAAAATGAAAACAAGCTTAAGACCCAGAGGTTACACCCAAGAGTTCTTTAAAGAGCTCGTTATTTCGGTTCCTGTCATGATATTCGGGAATTCACGGGTTTTATGGTATAGTACCTGAGACTGGACAAGGCAAATGTGGCTCCCATCTTAAAAAAGGGGTGCCCCAGGTCTTGCCCAAAAGTAAATAGACCAGTAAGTTTAACTCTATTGGGGGGAAAATGTTTAAGAGCTCTTAGGGGATTTAACAGGAAATGTGGCTTAAAGAAAACCCTTCACATAGATTTGCCCCCCTTGCGGGGCGAAAAACTGGGGCAGACTGCCGTTTCCCAGCCGTTGTCCTTATTCGTAAGATGCTGTATTTTCATGATTTAATGCTCAAACTGCTTTTTTCACCAGAAGAGTCATTCAAAGGTCGTTTTTATCAACCCCCCCCCACCTGGGGGATCCCGCCCCCCTCTAGATAAACCCATTACTTTGAATAGGTAGAAACTGCGACTTCATGGGCGGGGTTTGCCTTTGGTGGGTGGTGCTAAAACCTGTTATGAAAAAGATTTGAGGGGGGAAAAGCTCTAAAACTACAGCATTTACAGAATAAGGGACACAGTGCTGGAAACGCGGTCTGCCCCTAGCTTACGCTGCCTCAGCAAGGGGGGGACAACCTAGTAAGGTTCCCTTTAAAAATTTAAAATTTTTTGCTTGCCGCAGGGGTTTTTAAGGACAGTTATCCGCCAACTGATCTGTTTTTTAAGGGTGAATAGAAGTCGAATAGTGGGGGGGCGTGGATATAGGGCCCCATGTATGAAACCCGTCTTGGTTAAGATTTCTTTTTTTTTTTTTGTTTTTTTT